>JBAGKK010035223.1:0-10783 GCA_037177015.1 Euceroptres primus | reverse complement strand
GAAAATTCCCGAAATGTTAGGGTTATTAGCTTCCCGAAAATTTTCGGGAAAATTCCCGAAAAATTTCTTACAGTGTAAGTTTCTTAGTTGACGATTTGCCAGGAATTTTTTTCGGTGCGAGCATTCGAAGTATCAGCAAAAAAAAACAGGATGATAAAAGATTTAAGATTACGGTTGAGAAACGTGTAGAAGCAAAATCAGCAGAAGTAAAATATGCTAAATCAGCTGACTTTTGGAAAAGCTGGGGAAACTTAAAGGAACAACATGTGCATATACCTGATAATTTATTTTCAAATAGAAATATTAAATAATGCTATCAAATCTATAATATAATAAATAATGCTATCAAATCTATAGTATATTAAATAATACTATCAAATCTCCAATATAAATAAATAATATAATAATAAATCTCTAATATAATAAATAATGCTATCAAATTTATAATATATTAAATAATGCTATCAAAACTATAATATACTAAATCAAATCTGTAAAAATGATGAGACATTGTCACCATCTCTTATACATAAAACTGATGCGTCACATGACAAGTCAAATGAAGAAACATTTTTATTCCAAAAGACCCTGAAAGTGTATGTGAATAAAACAGTGAAAGGCCTTTGTCCTGGAACAAAGAAGGTTTAATGAAGCCAGAAAAAGCTTTATATATTGATATAATAATTACTAGAATGAGGAATTTTATTCGAAGAAGCAACAAACCTAAAATTAAGTCCGAGACTCAGAAGAAAATTTGCTAGAGAATAACACAGCATCTTAAAGATCTTGCTTATAATAAGTCTAGTTTAAGTTGTTTGTCTACTATATATTTAATCAGTTATATAAAAAGTTCATTAATAATTCCCTCAATTGTAATTTGTGTTGGTTTTGTAACCAGCATAGTTTGTAAAACCAGGTTTTGTAATGGGTGTTTGTCGTGAGGTGTATATCTATATATGTATATACGAGACGAGTTATGCTAATAAGTACGACTTGACTTAAAAGAGAGGGAGAACTTCCAGGCCCACCGCAGCCATATAGGACTGGCGCAAACCTGTATTGCCAGAATAGCAATTGACTATAATTGAGAAAATCACTCACTAAACTATATACTAAATTGTATTCAAGTTACTGAAAAATTAGTGTTTTTATTGATAAATTACTCGACAAATATTTTCCTAGAGGGTTTTTAAGAATTTTATAAATTACGTTTATTAGCAAAAAAAATCCAATGATGAGTGTATCTGTACTCTTTATGTGATTCAATTTTAGAAAGTGTTCTTTGTTTTATGACCTTATACATTTGTCTCTTAACCTTGTACATTTATTTCTTAACCTTGTACATTTGTTTCTTAATCTTGAACATTTGTTTCATTTTCCTTAATATGCAACGAAAAAAGTTCTTTTTAATTCATGTTGAATATTGCTTTATATAGAAATATAATAAAAAATAAAAAATTTTAGACTACGAATGATCTCAATTCCAATTGTTGAACAAATTAAAATCGCATGCAAATATAACTATACTAATAGGTACGACAATTAAAAACCTGTTATAGCAGTTTTTTTATGTATGCATTCATTATCTGTTTTCATCCGCACCGTTGTATAAAAGTAAAATGAATGGGGGTCAATGCGGAAAAGGAAATCAGTATGGGAATCACGGAAGTCGACTTCAGAGTGAATGACCTCTCGGAAAAACTCCTTCACTGAAAGAAAACTATAAAAGTGTTCTTTAATCGATTCTGGTGTTAAAATTATATCTGTGACTAGAATTATCTGTAGTGATGATATATTTCTTATGTGCAGCTTCAGAAATGGAAGAGTTTTCTGTTACCATATATTTAATAATAAAACCTGCATTTTGAAGGACACGAATTAAAAAATAATGAGAATAAGAGTTCAGCATACTCGTTAGGATTTAGCAAACTAATTTCTGGGTACCTTTCGGATTAGAGAATATTTAAATCATGTTAATTTTTACGCCGATATTCTATAAACATTTTTTCAGATTCATGGAAGAAATTCGCTCCCCCGGCGATCTTCAAATCTGCTCAGTAAACAATATAATGCCAAAAGAGTTCAGGATGTTCGTTAGGATTTAGGAAAATGGTTTTTGGATTGATTTTAGATCAGGGAATATTGCAAGTATATCGATCCTTTTTAATCCAGAGATTTTCGAATTTTTCCGGGTCCATAGAAGAATCATCATTTCGCTCCTCGACCAGCGGATCCGCTCAGTAAATATAATAATGCGAAAAATAATCCAGAATTCTCATCAGGATTTAGGAAAGTGATTTTCGGGTAGATTTTGTATTAGAAAATATTGGAGTCATGTAATTTTTTAGACCGACCATGTTCTCTACATTTTTTAAATGCGAGAAGAAAATAATATTTTACTCCAGTCCAAAAATCCGCTCAATCAATAATGTAATGCGAGAAGGAGTCCAAAATGCTCGTCAGGATTTAGGAAAATAATTTTTGTGTAGGATTTGTATTAGGAAATATTGGAATCATGTTAACTTGTTACGCCAATGTTCTATACATTTTTTCAGATTCATGGAAGAAATTCGCTTATCTTCCGATCCTCAAATCTGCTCAATAAACAATAAAAGAGTCCAGAATGCTCGCTAGGATTAGGAAAATGATTCTTGGGTAGCTTTTGTATTAGAAAATAATGGAGACCTGTTAATTCTTTACGCCGATGTTCTATACATTTTTTCAGATTCACAAAAGAAGATAACACTTTGCTTGTCGTTCCTCAAGAGAATAACATTTTGCTCCGGACCTCAAACCCGTTGTCAGTATAATTATACACATAATGCGAAAAATAGTCCAGAATGCTCATCAGGATTTAGGAAAATGATTTTCGTATAGTTTTTGGATTGGGGACTATTGAAATTGTGTCAATTTTTTTATGCTAAAGATCTTTGAACGTCAACCCTTCAACCAATCAGCCAAAAATCGATCCTTCACCACGATCACTATTTTCATAATCAATTTTACCATTTCAATCATTAAAGTTGTCTTCAAGACATGAGGAAATGTCTTGAATATATAAAAGTTAGTTTTCAAGACGTGAAAGCATATTTTCAAGATATGAAAATACGTCTTCAAGGCATCATAAAATATCTTGAGAGCTGTGCGTCCGTTTTAAAGTCATAAAAGTTGACTACACTTTTGTTTCAGAGTAATAAAAGTTCAACTCAAGACATAATTTTATATCTTCAAAACATAATAAAATGTTTTGAGACTTATACTTTCGTCTAAGAGTCATAAAAATTTACTTTATAAAGCAAAACTTATGACTCTGAGAGAGTTTTATGACTCTGAGGCGAAGGTACACGTCTCAAGACATAAAATTATGTCTTGAAAACATAAAGTTATGTCTTGAAGACATAAAATTATGTTTTGAAGACATAAAATTATGTCTTGAGATGAACTTTTATTACTACAGTAAACTTTTATGACTCTGAGATGAACGTGAAAAATCTCAAGACATTTCATTGTGTCTTAAAGGCATAAAATTATGTCTTAAAATAATAAA
Source organism: Euceroptres primus (assembly GCA_037177015.1). Lineage (NCBI taxonomy): Eukaryota > Metazoa > Arthropoda > Insecta > Hymenoptera > Figitidae > Euceroptres > Euceroptres primus. The sequence goes on along the minus strand of JBAGKK010035223.1, from coordinate 7,236 downwards.
TTTATGTCTTAGAGACATAAAATTATTTCTTAAAATAATAAAATTATGTCTTAAAATAATAAAATTATGTCTTAAAATAATAAAATTATGTCTTAAAATAATAAACTTATGTCTTGAGACAAACTTTTATTACTCCGAAAAAAAGTGTAATAAACTTTTATGACTCTGAGACGAACGTACAAATCTCAAGACATTTTATTATGGCTTCAAGACATATTTTCATGTCTTGAAGATATAGTTGCCAAGACATAAAAAAAGCTTTTGTCTCAGAGTAATATAAGTTCATCTCAAGACATAATTTTATGCCTTTAAGACATAAAAACAAAACTAACTACGTCTCATCAACAGACATATTTTGAGAAAATCCTCAAGACGTCTTGATTGATCAAAATTAAGAAGAAATTCAAGACGAAATATTTTTACTCGGCAAAAATTGAATATTACAGAAAACATTGAAGGTTCCAGCATATATATAACCCATTTTCGGGACCCAATGGAGGCGCAACAAAAAGGATAAGGAACCCTGCTCATAGATGCGGCGACTCTTTCTACATGATTTTCCTTATGTTAAATTAGAACTGCAACAAAAAGAGGAGCCTCCAATTTTTACTGGTGATGCTTCAAAACCGCGTCCTCAGTGACTAGTAATGTGAGAGTAACGACTTCAAAATATGCTCGTCAGTTGTTGGTGTAATGTTTTTTGGATATTTTTGGATTGGAAAATACTAACATAGTGTCGCTTTTTCAATGCTACAAGTTTTACCATTTTCTCGGCCCTTAGAAGAAAAAAACATTTTATTTCTACACTAATCAAAAATATTGTGAGAAAGATATACACATTGCAGCATCCTCATCCAGTCTTTGTAAAATATTTTTTGAATAGCTTCTGAATTGGAGAACATTGTTCTAATATCGCTTTTTGGACACCACAAGTTTTTCAATTATTTTGGGCCCTTCCAGAAGAACAATATCTCGTTCTCATTCTTAAAAACCTCTTAATTAAAAATAATTGTATAAGAAAAACTCATTTTCCCAACAGATCTTGGCAAAACGTTTCAGACATAGTTTTTGACTTGAAGAATTTTGTAAAAACGTTCTTTTGGACCTTATTATAGAATCATAGAATACTCGCTCCTCGAAACCGCTTAGTCAAAAATACTAAGAAAAATTTTTGTCAATGTACATGAAAATAGTACAAAATAATTAATAATCTCGTTGTAATCACGGCCTTTAGTTCCAAACCAGGAGCAGGAATGAGAGAGAAAATGGAAGGGAAGGGTGAAAAAGAAAAAAAGCGTAGAAGAGGAAAGAGCGAGGAGGAGGAAGAGTATAAAATACAACCACCACAATTTTGTGAGCATTAACTTTGGATCGATATATGGTTCGTGGTGTACAAGGGGTATGTATGTATATATATATAGATAGATAGAATGAAATGCGGGGGTTACCTAGTACAAGGGGGATGCCTAGGGGTGTGTTTCCATGACGACGTGGTGGTATTACCGAAGTTGAGGTGTGTGCTACCTTCCCACCCTCCCACATTTTCTCAAAAGTCACTCAGCATCATTCTATAGCTCATTATTTAATAGAGATATTAATAATATACACATAATATATATTATTTACATTATGTATATCCACTCTAATAATAATATAAGCGCCAGTATAGTAAATATCAATTTTTAACACGCTGAGCCGATTTGGCATCATCATCAGCTCACCTTCTAGGTTCACTACAATATTATCTGCTTCATCTGCAATCACTTGAAAAGATGCAAATTTGAAGTTACATTCCTTGACGATAGAAATCTGCATTAGAAGAAAAATTTTTGCTGAAATTGTAAACCCTGAAAAGATACAATACGAGTTTCATTTGATAATTTTGTGACTGCAAAAACGAAGAAAGAAATGTAACCTGTAGGTAATAAAATATGAGTCTGGAAAAAAAGGAAGAAGATCATTAAGTGGAAAGAGTATAGCTCGATGTCCGTTAAAAGTAGCGTACGTTCGGAATATAGTGACGGAAAGTTCCACTGAACGGTATAATCACAGGTCTGCGCTCTGCAGTGCAAAAACTTGAACCGTCCTGCGCAATGATTTGACACTATTTCAAAAGTACACTTCTACTGCTGATAAAGGAATAATTCTTTCTTCTCTGGGTTGAGAAAATTTTCGCCGCTTTACATTTCTAGTTCCATTAAAATCGGTTCAGGCGAAAAATAGTTATGGATGATTCTTAGTTAAGGAATTTATACTGGCGTGCTGCGTAGTTACAAAGGCGTGAGTTTGGTGCTAGAAACTATCTGTGCATTAGAGCAGATTATTTTGAACCTATTTTAATATTCTCCAATTCAAAAACTAGCCAAAAAACGTATTCCTAAGATCCAATAAGCATGCTGCAGTTTTTCTCACATTATTTTTGACTGATCGGTTTTAAGGAACGAGGAAGAGGTATTATTCTTCACGTCAGGACCCAAAGAATTGAAAAATTTTTGGTGTCCAAAAAGCGACATTATAACAATGTTCTCCAATCCAAAGGCTATTCAAAAAACATTTTGCCAAAGCCCGATTAGCATTATGCAATAAGCGATTCTATATAAGGAGCGCAAGGAACAAGATGCGTCATTCTTATACTGTAATACATTTCTCTAAGGTCCCAAAAAAATTCAAAGATCTTCAGTGGCAACAAATCGAGATAATTCTAATATTCCCTAATCCAAAAACTATCCAAAAATCATTTTGCCAATGTCCGATGAGCATGCTAGAACTAAGATTGTTATTAATTGATGATTTATAGAATCTGAATTCTAGTTCTGAGTTTTTATCAAGGAATTACATCAAACAAAAGTGAAGAGGATGTTAAATTAACATCATTGGTCATTGAAAGAAGAGGTGGAGGCACTTAGACCCTCCTTCCCTTTAACGTCACAGAATTTTGGTAAAAACCCAAGGTTAAGGTTTAAGTTTCCTTTGAAGCGGCTCACTACAAACACAACGACAATGAAGGGATTGAACGGTGAGGATCGGCCCATCACTCCCATCAGTTTCTAGGCTCAAATGACAATAAATGAGTATAGCATAATGGAGGCGACTATCCTAATCTGGTACTGCAATGAACACAAATAGATTAGACTGCTGGTAGTAAAACCTTGAATTGAAATTTGTTTATTCTAAAGTATATTGTCCGACAGATGTTTGGTTTGACAAGGAATGACAAGAAATTTGACAATGATTTCGAAAATGCGGAGAAGCGAATGCAAAAGTTTCAGAGGATTAAATTCACAAAATTATAACAGAAAAAATGGTTACAACGTAACACTCGCATTATTCGTGTAGATGTTCCTGTATCTTTTGGATTGGGGAATATTGGAATTATATCGATTTTTTGACGCAAATGTTCCATGATTTTTTTCGGCAACAAAATAGAAGAAGATAATTATCTTCTTCTATTTTGTTTTAGAAAGATAATTATCTTCTTCTATGTTGCCAAAAAAAATCAAGGAACATTTGCGTCAAAAGATTGATATAATGCAATATTCCCTAATCTAAAAGCTATAAATGAATATCAATTTTCTAAATCCTGACAGCATTTGGGACACTTTTTCGCATTATTCTTGACTGAGCGGACTTTTCAGGAACGACAAGTAAAATGTTATCTTCTTTTGTGAATCTGAAAAAATGTATAGAACATCGACGTAAAGAATTAACATGTCTTCATTATTTTCTAATACAAAAGCAACCCAAAAATCATTTTCCTAATCTTAACGAGCATTCTCCAGAATGCTTGCTAAGATTAGGAAAATGATTTTCTTTTATTGTTTATTGGACAGATTTGAGAATCGAATATTGAGCGAATTTCTTCCATGAATCTGAAAAAATGTATAGAACATTGGTGTAACAAGTCAACATGGTTCCAATATTTCCTAATACAAATGAACTCAAAAATCATTTTCCTAAATCCTGACAAGCATTCTGGACTCCTTCTCGCATTTCATTATTGATTGAACGGATTTTTGAACCGGAGCAACATATTATTTTCTTCTCGCATCTAAAAAAATTTGGAAAACATCGTCGGTCTAAAAAATTACATGACTCCAAAATTTCTACTCCAATATTCTCTAGTACAAAACCTACCAAAAAATCACTTTCCTAAATCCTGATGAGCATTCTGGATTATTTTGCACATTATTATATTTACTGAGCGGATATTTAGAATAAAAAAAGTGACATGATTGCAATATTCCTTAATGTAAAAGCTACCAAAAAATTCTTTTCTTAAATTCTAATGAGCTTTCTGAACTAAGTTATGCTTTGTTTTGGACTGAGCGGTTTTGTGGATCATGGAGCGAGAAGATATATAACTTCTTCTACGGACCCAAAAACATCAAAGATCTATGGCACAGAAAATTGACATGATTCCAATATTCTCTGATGCAAAGGTTACTCAAAAATCATTTTCCCAAATTCTAACGAGCAAATTCGACTCTTTCGCGCATTGATTTTATAACTGAGCGGATTCGCGGATCAAGGAGTGAGATTGTATATAGCTTCTTCTATGGACCTACAAAAATTCAAAAATATTTTCTGCCAAATATCCATTAAATTCCAATATTCCTTAACCCAAAACATACCCACAAAATATTTTCCTAAATCCTGACAAGCATTCTGGACTCTCTCTCGTATTATCTTTAACTGAGCGGATATTCAAAGAGCGAGAATCGAGGAGTCCAAAATAATTCTATGGACCTAAGAAATTTCGAAGATCTCTGGCGTCACAAAATTGATATCATTCCAAAATTCCCAAATAGAAAAGCTACCTGAAAACTATTTTCCTAAATTCTGACGAGCATTCTGAACTCTTTCTCGCATTATTTTTGACTAAACGGATTTGAAGGACGAGGAGCGAAATGATAGCTTCTTCTATGGACCCAAAAAAAAATCAAAGATATCTGGCATCAAAAAAGTGACATGATTGCAATATAACTTAATGTAAAAGCTACCCAAAAGTTCTTTTCTTAAATTCTAACGAGCTTTCTGAACTTAGTTATGCTTTGTTTTTTACTGAGCAGTTTTGAGGATTGTGGAACGAGAAAACAAGGGCATTTCCACGCAAAGTGTCATTTTCTCAAAAAAAACAGTTCCAAAACCAATCTTAAGGCACACATTTCAAACTTTTTTCCTACACTCTAAATACATGTAGAAATTTATTTTTTAACTTGGTCAATATATTTGCGCATGCGTGCAGTTTGCACAAAATATTTAAATTAATAAGTCCATAAATTTAATTGAATAAATAATATTTTATAAATGGAAGCTGTGAGAGGGTTGTTTATTGTTTTTAAATGCTCAGGATACTTTCCAGTAGTGTGTAAATAACCATCTTCTTGATTAAAAACATATAACGAGTCAGCAAGAAATTTCCAGTACATAGTGTGTAAATCGCCATCTTCTTGATTAAAAATATATAACGAGTGTCTGCAAAGAAATAATGATGTTTAACGTTTAATTAAATGTTGATATTAAAAATTCGTTGAAAATTGTTTCAAAAATATTTCTTTACCATTAAACTATTATTTTAAATACATATAATACTTTCAAGAAATATTAAAAATATTTTCTTAAACTCTTCTCTAATTCAATTTGTTAGAAAAGGGTTAACTTGTTATAATAATGATAGATTTATTTGCCGAAAATTTGATACAAAAATGATTTTTTATTTTGTATTTTTACTAAAATGATGTTACTTTGCGAAAAACTTTAGCCCTTTCAAATATAAAAGTCTCTTTGTTCTAAACAATATTTTTAGACGAGTGATTTGATAGAAACAAGTAATATTTTTTCACTATTTGCCTATTTTTTGTAATATTTCAAAATATTCTGAGTTTTGGAAAAAAGTTTTAGGCAAAACTTATTCTTTTCAATAAAATGGAACTTTTTTGTAGAACAAAATTTTTTTGGTGACGGGTAACGTTTAAAGAAAAGCCATTTTTATACATATTTTGATTTTGATTTTTACGAAATGCACATGATTTTTGAGGCACATAATTTTCCTTGCGGGGACGTTTTTTGGCCACCGAAATACAGCAAAATGAGCAAAAAATTAATTCTTATCTTATTGCACGCAATTTTTACAGCTGCAGGCGTTGGAGGGAACATTTTCGCTGAAATTTTGGAGGAGACATTTTAGCCTTAAATTGGACATAACTTTTGCATGCACTGCAATATTGACTTGATCCATGGTAAACTTCTTCGTACACTAAAAAATAAAAATGCTTTTAAAACCAAATTCGGTATGGAAACAGATCGGGCAACAAAACCATCCGACTTCAGTTTAGTCCATGAATCCCGAATAAAAGAATTACGATTTCTGAATCAAAATAGAATGATTGTGAATGAAAACAAAATCGAATCTGGTATCATTTTTCAAAATGAAGTTGATCAGATATCATACAGAACAACCGAAGATCATGTTAGAATGCCCAAAAAAGCATAACCGAATTGAAAGGAAAGTCTAATTTTTACTCGGCCCAACATACTTAACTGTTCGATTTCCGTAAGCATAGAAAAGTGTGCTTCAAGAAGTCTTGGAGTAAAGTACGATGATGGAGGGGACATTTTTTCGACAAAATCAAAATTTTTGATATTTAAATGTGTGACATTTCCATAATTTAAGAGCACATCGTTTTCCTTTATATGGTGTCTGCGGGACACCTAAATCTAATAAAAAATCGAAAGATTTTTGACCTGCGTAGTTGCGCGCACTTTCCTCACCTGCAGACGTTTGAGATGACATTTGAATCGTAAAAATGGTGACACAATTTTGAAATTTTCTTGTTAAGTTAGAAATCAAAGCACACTATTAAATCCATGAAATTTAAGTAGTCCATGCTCTACTAAACTAGAATGGTTTTTTTTCAGAATTTTCAAACATTGCGCAGAAAAGTTGTGAGCATACAAAGCATTCAATTTGTAGCTGGTAATAAATATTACACAGGTAAGGTAGATGACCCAGTAATCGTGACGTTAAGGAATTTGGTTGACTTATAATGTTCAGAAAATTATGTTGGGAAGAATAATTTGAAAAAATGATGGTACTAATTAAAGCATCGAACTTCCTAGAATTCTATAAAAATGCGGTTTACAACACATGTCAGATCAATTTTAATTTATAGTTAATTAAAAGTTAAAATGCACTGATGGCCCAGTAATCGTGATTTGGAATTTGTCCATGTACGA
>JBAGKK010035212.1:0-10783 GCA_037177015.1 Euceroptres primus | reverse complement strand
GTAATACTGTATTATCTGTTCCTTAGAGGGCTACTTAGCCCTAGGGACTTTATAAATAAATACAAATACAAATACAAATACAAAATACAATGAATAAATTTCCAAAAATCGTAATGTCCGTTGTAACATTTGTGTTTGGTAAAACTGTTTTGAATTATTACTGGTGTGATTTTTATTTACAAAATTTTTAAAAAATTAACAATAACCATTGTTATAAACAATTTTTTAGGCAATTGATTTAAATTTGTTGTTTTTACAGATTCGAATTTCTCTTAATCTCTTGAATTGCTATATTCTAAAAAATATATTTAATTATATTTAATAAATACAATAATTATAATTTTTATAAATAAATACGATAAGCAAATGAGAAATTTTGACATAAGTTAATTAAGTTTTATGACTGACACTCCCAACGAACTATAAAGCAGTTGCAACACAAAAAACAATTTTTAAATTAATTTATCATTTTTTAACTGCTAAATGGAAACGTTATCAATTCAAATAAATTTTATTAACAAATAGCTGTAGTTTATAAATGAGAAATTAATTTAAAAATCTAAGATAATTGTTATTAAAAATTACTTTTTTATGTTTTATATTTTTTTCCTGGTAAAATGAATATTTCTGTCTTAGAATATACATGACGCATTATTTCTCAAGTGTTTCCAACCCAAAAAATGAAGTTCTCCGATCCGGCTCAAATTTACAAAAAGTTTAGTCCCATTGGATAAAATCAACAAATTTTTTTTTTGAATTTCCGTTTTTGCAATATTGTTTGCTAACAAAAACTGTACTTCTAAAATTTTTTTTGAATTTTCCAAGTTACTTAAAATTCAATTTTTCAAAAACAACAAAAAACGACATTTTGCTATTCAAGGATCTGAAAGTAAGCATCTCAAGCTTTATTTTTTGTTCAAAAAAAAAAAAGAAAGAAAGAAAGAAGGGTCGAACTTGAACAAAAAATTCAAAAACATTTTTGATTTTCAAAAATGATGGCTAAATTTTGAATTTTTCAAAACTTTTTATTTCATTTGAAAGATTGGAAAAAAATCTATCGAAAACGTTGGATTACAATTTTTTTATGTGCCATACATAAAAAGATATTTATATCCGAAATAAAGACTCTTTGCGACAAGTACAAAAATTTTACCCCCTTTATCTCAGCGAGTTTTTAACCAAACTGATAAATCTTTTTTTTTTTGAAGTGCCATCCAATCGGACTAAACTTTTTATCAATTTGAGCCCGATCGGAGAATTTTATTGTTTGAGTTGGGTACACTTGAGAAATAATGCCCCATATGTTAAGTAGCACTACTAATGTATTTTAAGCAGGGAGTAAAACAGAAATAATTTGGATTTTAGTTTTTATTTTATAGTTAAAACCCTTAAAAATTCGGTTTCGGTATTCGCTTTTCGGTTAAAACGCATAAAAATTTCGGTTTCGTTTTCCGCTTTCTAGTTAAAACCCATAAATATTTTTTTTTAGGATTTCGTTGCTTTAACTGTAAATGAGCAAAATAAGTAATTTAGCGTTAAAATTGTACACTTTTTTTCTAGTACGATATTACAGAAAATGATTTCCTGACTTTTAGTTGAGATATGTAAAAAATTATTAAACATCTAGTGGGTAAAGAAAAGCAAGATGAAGAAAGAAATCAATAATTATAGATAATAAAAGCTGTATACAATTTTCTGGCATACATATAATGTCATTAACAGAAAAAAAGCTTCAGAATTTCAAGTTCTAAATTGTGTTTGTGAAGTTTCGGTCCAGGTAAGGACCTTTATCAAACACTTTACTCTGTCAAACAAAAAATAGGACACATGAACTTTACAATCATTTCTGTGAGTAGAATTCAAATTACAATTAAAATTATAATAAAATTTTTTTGATAAAACCGGTCAATACTTTATTATATGGTTATAAATAATATTTTTTAATGCTGAACAATTTTTATTTCACATAAAGGTAGTATTTAAAATGAATTCTTTATTGTACCGGTTTTTTTCGGTTTTCAGTTTTTATTTCGATTTCGGTTTTACTCCCTGATTTTAAGATGATAATTAATTCTTTTTTTCAAGAACCTTCCTTGTCATTCACAACCTTCACAACAGAATTTCTGATTATTTTAACCAGAATTCAGGTTATTTTAACTAGAATTTTTTTTATTTTAACCAGAATTATTGTTATTTTAACCAGAATTATCCGTTAAGTTTGTGTTTTAACTAGAAACTTTTTTTGATTGTTTATTTCTATTTCTGTAATTTCTGGAACCGGTTACAAGTTTACTTAGTTGCATTTAAGACTCGCGTATTAAAAGCGACCGGCTGCAAAGAAGCAAGGCAAAAGCGCAGATAAGAAGTGCAAAGGGAACACACGTGGCTTTACAATTTAACGCGAAGTCGGGGAGAATTTAAGCGATATTGCGAACGAAGTGTGAAACCCATTTAGAAACAATTCGAATGGAGTACCCAGTTGGATCCCAGTGGTTAGTGCGTCGAGCTAACCTGTACATTGTACATAGGAATAATACTGCGCCTATACATGCACGTATCGTTAAAGTTATGGGTTTGTAAATGTTGCATTCGCGCATTTACGAACTGCGAGGACCTCGTAAAAGGTAAACGGAAGGTTGGTGTAGGTCGCGCGCCTCGATTCTCTTTCACTCTTTTCCTCTTTCTCCCTTTTCTTTCCCTCTCGTCCTTATTCGCCCCTCTCTAATTTTGTCTCACCCCTGCTCTCATTCCAGACACTCTCCCTTTTTTCAACCTTCTCCCTCATCATCCATCGATAAGAATCTCAAACGTGCGGTCAAATATTTTTCGGAAAAAAGTTTCCGGGGAAGAAGTTATCCACTTTAGTTGGTAATAACACTCAAAAAAATTTCTGGTTAAATTAACCAGAATTCTGGTTAAATATGCCCTTAGTATCTTTTCCAGTTAGAGTAACCAGAATTCTGGTTAAACTAACCAGAAATTCTGATTAAAATAATCAGAATTCTGATTACTCTAACCAGAAAAAATAGTGAGGGCATATTTATCCAGAATTCTGGTTAATTTAACCAAACATTTTCTTGAGTGAACTATTGTCCCTTTCCTCCTACACTTTAAACGAACTCCACTCTCAGTAAACCCACTAGAAAATCCCTCCAAACCAAAGTCTGAACGATATGGAATAACGATGGCTCGCCATAAATCAGCGAAAGTCGACGGCCACGACCAGATCGCGTGAAAATCTCTTTTACCTCCCTTTCTGCCAACACACCCTTTAACCCTCTCTTCTTCTCAACCCAAAACCGTTGCTCGCTTAATCCATGGCTCTCTCTTTCGTCTCTTCCTACCGCAGTTTTTACCCCGTCTAAACCACGCACGCTTATCGCCCGGCGCGCTGAAAAAGAGGCTAACGGCGGAAACAAAACGAGAAAAATAATTTTCGCTGCCACGGTCGGTTCGTTCTTCGTTTCGCGTTCATCGATCCTCAGCCACGGATGAATAAACGAGGATGAACTGCTAGACTATTTCGGATTATGGTATTGGTCGTTCGAAGCGATCAAAAACCAATCTATTTCTAAACTACCGTATCTGCGATTTTGCGGGGGATGTTCTTGGATATTGGAGTAGTGATAAGGCTCAGGGTGTGTTTTCAAATAACTAGTCATCGTATCTTTTAAAATATGGTGCGAGTTTTATACTATAAATCAGTGCTATCCGTAAATTACATAAACACTGAAAAAATTCCTGCTAAATGTTTGACTAGGAACATGAGTCAGTGATTTACCAGAAAAAATGGTGACATGTGCCAGGATCTTGATATTTATAACTATTTTGTTAATTGAAGTGTTTATTGAACAGTTTTTATTTTAATTTAAAAAACTAATTAAAATAACTAAGGAAAATGGTAATGGTATATGGGTGGAAATCAAAAAGGTGTCAATATCATGTCCTTGGAATATTATTCGCTTATGTATGAAGAAATAATTGTTTTAAGTTCACGGTTTTATTAAGCGTGTTTTTATCTGCAACATCTTATGTGACAATTATTTTTGATTTATCCTGTATCAAAATAAATTTGATTATTATCAATGATTATTATAAATTAATTTTGATTAAATATGAGTACATGTCATCCGGTCCCAGGTTTCCTCTTACATCTTTTCAATTTTGTAGCTTTATATTTTTTTACAGAAAATTCTGTATCTAATTATCAATGTCCATGTACTTCCAGAATTGATTGCAGAATTGGAAAATAAAGTTAATATTTTGTTCCTAATTATAAATGCAAAGTAATAATTATTTTTTAAATGCCCCTGAATTTTTATGTCACTCGGTCACAAAATAGTTTTTTATTATTTTTATAATGGAGTTTAATTTTTCCCTTTGAATTAATTTAAAATAGAAAATCATTAGTTATGTCAAAATTGAATTACACATAAGTTGTCATAAAGTGTTGTTATTTAAGAGAAATAACGAATTTAAAAACCCTAAAGAGTGCGTACATCAATTCGGTGTCATCCGGTCACACGGGTTTATGGTTAAATGAAGCACATTTTTGAGGTGAGTCTATGAAGGAAATATTAATGAAAATATGTACTTCTAACCTCTAAAACACTTGATTAAGGGATTATCCCACTTTAAACGCCCGAAAAAAGACTGTTAATCGTTTATAATATTGGATGTTAATTTTGGCTTTAGGGTCAGAATAAATAATTCAATTCATTTTTAATTGAACTAAATGTTTCGCAGTTTACGCATGTAGTTTAAAATTTTTTTTTGGCAAATTAATATTCTCGGTGAATTTCACAGTTTGAATGTTGTGAGGAATTATTAATTTGGTACAATATAGTCTTAAGTGGTATGATGTAGAGGAAATAGGAAATAAAAATTTTCTATTGTCCTTAAAATAATTGGACAAACTTATTTGATTGAAGCAAGTAATAAATTTTATTGTTTGTTGTAATATAATATTAGAATTTTCAAATTTCGTTTAGTACAGTCGATATTTTAATGAAAATAGTAGTTTTTCATATTTAAAACATAAAACAAGTCAATTTTGACATCAATTTTACAATATGTACAATATGAGAAAATCTGTCCAAAATTTAATTAAAATCAGCAATTAACAAAGTTCACAAAATTTCGCAAACCGGACATATTTGTAATGTCATCGTGTCCCGCGTTTTTTTCCAGATCACTTTTTATAAGTTACGTTATACGTGAAAATATTGTCCGTAAAAACTTATTCGTTCTTACAAACTCGCAATTTAAACTAATTTATATTAAAGAAGTAACCATTAAAAAAGAATTCCTTTATATTAAAGAAGTAACCATTAAAAAAGAATTCCTTTTCATTGATTTATTGTTATCATGTCCTACGATCATTTTATGATATCTTGAATGAAGTTAGTCGTTTGGTTTGAAAAGAATAATAATTTTTAAATATGTTAACGAAAATAGAAAAAGATTCTTTTCAAAAAATTGATATTATTTATCACTCAATGAAATTACGATATTATTGATTTACAATAAATATTGAAATATATATTTAAATCGTTCTCTATAGCCCATTCATGTATTTTAAGGGCTGGAGATTGTGAAATATCACGTTGGGTAAAAAGGTTAAAAAAGACCGTAAATAAATTCTAAATACGTTTCTTGATCTTGTTCTCTACTATTTTCTTCATATTTCAGATGCATACTAACAGAAAAAAACGTGCTTTAATCAAATTTGAAAAATTTTTTTCAACAAAAAGTTTTAGGTGAATATTGACGATTTTTTTATTTTCACCCGTACATGTTACTATTTTTCTTGGTAAGTCACTGACTAGTATTCGTAGTCAAATATTTACCAGGAATTTTTTCAATGAAAAAATGCTGGGCTTATTTTAAGTCAGATATGTTGACTAAAAATTGAGACGCAGCATTTTTTAGTCTAAAAATTCTTAATTTGACTTTTCAATGTACCTGAAGTTTCGAAGGTTCAAAGAGTAAAACCGAAATAATTTGGGTTTCGGTTTTTAATTTTCGGTTAAAACTCTCAAAAAATTCGGTTTTGGTATTCGCGTTTCGGTTAAAACCCATAAAAATTTCGGTTTTGGTTTCCAATTTTCGGTTAAAACCCATAAATATTTCGGTTTTTTTCGGTTTTTGTTGTTTTAACTCTAAATGAGGAAAATAACTAATTTAGCGTTTAAATTGCACACTTTTTTTGGTAAGAAAATACATAAAATGATTTCTTGACTTTTAATTAAGATATGTAAAAAATTGTTAAACATCTAGTGGGTAAAGAGAAGCAAGAAAAAAAATAAAATAAATAAAACCAGTCGAAACTTTTATCATGGAATTCTAAATAATTTCTTTTAATGCGGAACAATTTTCATTTCACATAAAGTTAGTATTTAAAATGATCTTTTTGGAACAATGAAAACATTCGTAAATTAAATGTTAGTTATAACAAAAATTAAACTTTTAAACTTTAATTATTGAGTTTTATATTATAAATAAAACAGCCGATATAACCTTTATTTTATAAGGGTTTCGGTTTCTACGAATCGGTTACTAGGGAATTAAAATAACGGTTTTGGTTTTTAAAATATTTTTTTTTCGGTTTCAGTTTTAGCTTTTCGGTTTTTAAAAATACCGATATTTTTGGGTTTCAGTGTCGGTTTTACTCCCTGGTTCAAATGAACGAAATATTTTTCTCTCATCTCAAATTTATATTGAACTGTTATGTATAATGAAATTTATCTTGAAATTTTATGAACAAATAAAAATAAGCATTGCTAGTTTTTTTTATTATTACCATATGTTATTTGTGAATAAACAAATATTTTAGAACAACTTTGAGTTTCACAAAAAAATCAGATAAAAATTTCATTAAATGTTCACTTGAACTCTCAGAACTTCAATTTACTAGTTTTTAAACCAAAGAAAATTACACACTGTTACTTGTATTGAAACCTGAAAAAGACAAACTTTTTTCTGTGTAAAATCGGAAAGGAAACAAAAAGAAATACTTGAAAATTCATACTAATTTATTACTAATTAATTAGTAAGTAACTTAATTAGTAATTCATTTCATACTAATTTAATTAGTTTGATTTACTTTGAAAAGATTTAAATTGAAGCAATTCAGTCATATTCAAATTTAGATATTTTTAGAACAATATACTCAATATGTATAGCCTTAAAATGTACAAGAATGACATTCCTCTCAAGAACCTTTTTTTCACCAAATTTCTGAAAAGATTTTGTATTTATGTCAAATAAAATAGTTTATCTTGTAGAAGGCTGCAAAAAGTCGTTCTTTCAATCGGCTATGTAAAAAAATTAATTTAAATTTACGTTTTATAATGAAGTTTCCGTGATAATCTTTTAGGTTTATTATACTTTCTAATTTTTTTTTTGTAAATTAGTTCTCTGAAGTTCAACAGAGAATTATCAAATTAAATTTTTTTTATAAAAGCTTAACTTATTTATATTTCAATGAAAGAAATTTATTTTTAATCCAAATTATTCTTTCAATCCTGGTTCAGCTAAAAATAAAAGTTCATATTATATCCTTTTTACTCTGCGTACTTTTATCTGCTGCGGGATAAATATTTCAAGGATAATTTAAGTTTAAAACGAATACAATGAAACGTTTGTTTATTTGAATATTTTTGCATACATTTTTTTACTAACTACTCTTAAGAAAAAAACAGTTATACTACAATTTGGATTAAAATGATCAATGAATTTTAAGCATAAATTTCTGATTGGATAAAATACAAATTGATTGTCGTGCAGGAGATACTTTAATCGCGTTTGTTCTGCTGATTGGCTCAAGTCGTTAATGTAAGGAAAAAAAAATGCAAAAAAGCATTCGTGGAAACGCATAAACTGATACGGAAGCTCAACAGTGCCCAGGTTCAGTCGGTATAGCAGCATAAGCAAGAGTTCAGAAGTAGTGTAAGTTCCACGTAGTCAGACACGAGCAAGAAATTTGATCGTTAGAATTTATTCAACAAAAACAATCCAAATAAACATTTTACAAAAAATATCTTAATAACTTTATAAAAATACTTCTTCCTTAAAATATTTTGGTAAAAATTAAAAGTGTAAAAGGACACAATTTCTGGGAAAAAATTCATTTTTTAATAATCTTGGGTTTTACGTTTGAAGTAAATCCGAGTGCACTGTGAGAGAGGGATTTTAATTGAGGCGACAGAAAAGAAAAAAGTACAATGTAACATAGGGTCAAGACTGTAACTTATAAGACCTGAGAATAAAAATGGGCACCTCGTTTCAAAGAAGACGTAACTAAAGCAAAAATAGAGGTTGAATTGAGTTAGGTGTTAGAGAGAAATTAGTTGCTAAAATCTAATTAACTCTTTAATTATAATGAACTTGAAATTCACAGAAGTATCAAAATTTAAAATTAAGATTGAAAAATTTGTATTGAGAGTTAAAGTTTCTTTCTTTCTGAGATAAAGTTATTCTGGTTCACAAATCGAGATCAGACACGCCTTCTTTGTTCAACACGACAGATAGTATGTATCGACCTACCTTACTCAAATTTTCAATTATTATTCACATATTTTCTTGAATATACGTTTAATTCATTATATTAGACATTTTCCAGTCGACCTAGTAATAATTTCGGTGCATTTGACGTATGTAGTACGTTATTACGCAACTCGAGGTGAGAAAAACCAGGAAGAAGTCTCATGAATACCAAATGACATTAATGAGCAGAAAATATGGTGAACTGTGTAAACTTATTAATATGCTTATCTTCACGGTATTGACTTCTCGAACGTTATAACAGTTACGATTGTATTTTCACAATACTTGAATGTCGAAGACCCTTGTGAACCTCATGCGCTTTCCCAGTTACTAATCAAATTCCTTAGATATGGATTCTAGGTTTTTTTTTCTTAGAACAGTTTTTTCCTTACTTAAAAACGTCCACAATAAGAAAGTACTCGTCTCATATTTTTCTTCATCTATGTTTATAGATTATAATAAAAATTTTAATCAAATTTATATGAATAAAAATACTTTGTTTGCTTTTTTTTAGTTAGGCTAACTTTTTAGTTTTTTTTTCAAAATAAATTAAATTAGAACCGATGAAAAAACAACAACTTTTTTTAAATTGCTGACTATAAATTAGGATTACTGGTTTGTGGAAATAACGGCAAATTGAAAAATAATGTTATAGCTGGTAGCATTGCGTAAAGACCTTTCATGAGGAAAATCACCGCGGTATTTTTCTTTAAAAAAGTTGTCTTCAGTGCAGTAACAAACGAAGACTAATTGAATGTTTTATTCTGAAACAAAATAATTTGTGAAAACGAGAATACTAATATTTTTCGCAAAAACAAAACGACAATGAAATTCAACTGAAAAGAAGTGATGCTAAATATTTGTTATTTCGGCAATCTGAATTCTTTCAGTGTTCAGTTGGCGATGCACTCGTAATTCTGAAAAATATAAATTTATGGCTTCGCTGTACTCTTAATTTACGACTTCTCCATTTCCTCGCCTTAATAATATCGCGATTTACTACTTTCCTAAAGTATATTTTCATTTAGTTAGGCATAATTTTTGTTCGATGACTTTTATTTTATTCCAAAACACACTTTCCAGGCATATTAATGAACTAAAAAATTTAATGTTTCGTTTCTGAAAAGCTCACAAACAGGCTTGCTAGCCACAAAAGGAGAGCTATAACTTTCGTCTTTGAAACCTATCTCTTTTAAGTTTTTGTTATTTATGAACCCGTAGGTGTAACGAAACATGCATGTCGATGCGAACATTCTTTGTGTACGGAAATATGTTTTTCAAGCAGATTAATCATTTCACTAAACTATGAATTTAATTCTGAACAATAAATATAAATTTATATGCTCAAACTACATGATAAAAAAATTACAATTTGCATTTGAAAGCCATCGTTCCACAGAAAATCCCAAGGTACCATTTTAATTTGCAGCAAAATGAGAAATCGAAAAACAAAAGACTGTGACAATAGAATAAATGATCCACTTTAAATCAAAATAATATTGCTGCAGATTAAAATAATATCCCTCGATTTACTGTGTTGCTTTTAAAAACTTTTGCAATTGAAAGAGTTTCTGAAGTATTTTAAATACGAAATGACTTGTAAATTACCTCTTCAACTTTATAATTATTTTGCAACTCTATTAGAGATTATAATATATATTATATATATATATATATATATATATATATATATATATGTATATGTATATGTATGTGTGTGTCCATTTAAATTCGGTTTGAATAAAATAATGAACCCCTATTTTTTTAAAATCATGTTTTGATACCTCCGCAAGGAACTTAAAGGCATAAATGCCGTGTATATTTTTTTCGCTAAGATCAACATTTTTAGAGAAAATGGAGAAAAAGTATTTTTTTTCTCTTCATGCGCCTTGAGCGACCTCTAAAATAAGTTTTTTATCAAGAACAAAAAATGGGATGTTTTTTTTCTTCTAAGGAAAAATTTTAGGGGATAAGTCGATTACATTCTTCAAAATTTAGATTATTTTGATACGCCATAAGCGCCACTTAAAAATATTCCTCAGGCCTTACCATCTAATAGTTTTCCTTAATCCAAAAAAATTACCGTCTTTTTTTTTATTTAAAAAAACCGCATTTATAACTTTAAATTCCTTGCGGAGGTACCAAAACATTTTAAAAAATAGGGGTGCATTATTTTGTTAAATTGTTTAATTTTAGGAGGTAAGATCATTGAAAAAAATGAGTAGAATTTAAATGG
>JBAGKK010035201.1:0-10783 GCA_037177015.1 Euceroptres primus | reverse complement strand
TAACTTTCTGAATTTCGAATTGCACCCCTGTCAAACCCCACAACACGTCCTGTATTTCCCTCTTCATAGAGAATCCTTCAGTCGTCCTGAATCCTCCTACCTTTATCCAGAGTTTTCTCTTCTCTCTTTCCTCCGTTTCCCACACCAACTCGTTTTTGGATAGCGCATCTGGCATTTTCGAAATGAGATTGTCTTCCTTCTCGATGTCCAAGCTGCTACTGGACTCTCTTAGGTCGTTTCTCAAGTCCGAGTGACTCTCGGAGATCCTCCTCATTTCTCGGTGAATCTGTACAGTCGGCTGCTGTTTTTTGCTAGGTTGAACTCCACTTGTTTCTAATCCACCCCCTTCAACTTGCTTTTCCTCCCTGATCTTGCTTTCCAAGTTCTCTACATTATTCTCCAGCTCCCGAATTATCTCTTTCAGCTTAGAGTTCTCCTCCGCCCACTTGATCTCTCTGTCTGTCGCTCTGATAACAGCTGACACTGCTGCTTCCTCCCTCGTAACTCTCTCCTCTTCTTCTTTCTCAGAAAGTTGAGTATCCCTGTCCAAATTTTTCACTATTTCACTTAGTTCCCTCTTGACTTTATTTTCCCACCAAGCGTCTAAAATTCTGATCAAATTTTCTTCCAATTCCCCTTCTTTATTAGCGAATGCTTTCCTCACTTCGGAATCTATCTCACTACACTTTTCTCCACCACTTTCCGTTCATTTGTAATTTTTTCATATTTATTGAAAGCACATACCATAAATATTTTAAATTCACTTTAGGAATTGAACAATTAAAAAATAAATAGTTCATAATTGTACAATTTCAGATTGAAAATATTCACAAAGATCAAATCAAGGCAGTAAATCAATATTAAAAAATTGAAGAGTTTGAAATTTAAAAATGTTCAATTTAAAGTGTTCAAATTGTAATCAATTTAAATTTAAATAAAAAGATTGGTATAATTGCAAAGTTAAATCGTTCAAAATAGTACAATTTCAAATTAAAAGTGTCTAAAATTGAACAATTTTTTATTCAAAGCGCTCAAAAAATATTCATTTGAAAGCATTTAAACTGAAACAGTTTTTAATTGAAATCGCTCCAAAAGTAGAATTAGAATGTCACTGAACTTTTGAATTTTGAAGGCATCGAATTTGAAATGTTTCACATTCAAACATTTCAATGCTTCATTTTGCAGGATGTCGAATTTTGATAGCATTAAAATTAAAATTGTTCAATTATATTGAAGAGTTAAATTTTAAACTTATAGCTTTAAAATTCTGAAACCCTTGTATTTTAAATAATATTATGCAATAGGTATACGTATAATATAAAAGCTTTTAATTTTATATTGTGCAATCTAAGCATTTAAAATTCACAGTTATTTAGTCTTCAACGCTCGGAGTTTGAAATTTATTAATTGTACGAACATCAAATAAAGAAATTTCAGTTTAGAATGCTTGCCGACATTTTTTAAGTTTAACAGTCTAAAAATAAAAACTCTTTATTTTTTTGTCTTCGATTTTGAAAATGTTTAATTTTAAATGCTTATCATTTTGAAATTGAGAAATTATCGCCATTTTGCATTGAAATGATCAAATCTTGAACACTTTCAGACTTGAAATTGTCTATATTGTTTTTCTTAATTGTTGCATTTTGAAGACAACTTAGAATATTAAAATGTTAAAATAGGTTTAGAAACATCTAGAAATATTGAATCTTATTGAGTTTTATTAATTCAGTCCGCATTTAAGGAGAAGAACTAGAAGAAGGAGAAAAAGGGGAAATCTTTATAAAAAGGGGGAAAATAGGGGTATAGGGGAAAGACTGTAAAGCCTTCATTATAAATTATTTTTATGTCGAATAGGGAATACATCGAGTATTTGTATGGCAAGATCATCTTTCTTATGCGCCTGTGCTATAATGCAAGATCATCAGGATCCCCTTGTTCAGGCCGAAGCAACAGGTTGTTTGCAGCAGTTGCATTTATTCGCTCCCAGACACGTCAACCTCTCGTCTCTTGTGCCTACTCTATGCGTAAGATTTAATATCTACTAAAAAGATAATGCATAAAAGTATAAATCCTTCTAATTGACACTCATTTTTATAGCGAACCTTATCCAGCAACCATTTGCTTTTGCGCAAGGCCGCGATATCCTGTCTCAGGCAGTTGGCACAACGGGAAGCAAAAGAAGTTTGCGAACACGCAATGACCCTTGCCAATGAAAGTCGAGATACGAATATTGTTGAAGGTCTTGTTATAACGGAAACAGGCCTTCCAGGTGTTTTGTTCAGCATGTTGGATACGGAAACTGACAGTCAATTGATTAAGGATATTCATGACACCTTGACCAGCATGTTGCAAATATTGGCTTCTGATCATTTGTCCCAATGGTTGTCGCTTTGCAAGGATGTACTGACAGTTGCAACCGGTAAAATAGTTTAAATCTTTCAGCAATAGATTAAATCTTTTGGCCTTTTAATTTCGCTAAAGTTTAATTGTTTCAAATGGTTTTATGTTTTGACGAATTCAGAGTCAAGTGCAGTGGAAGAAGTTACGAATGTCAATAGCGAGGAGACTGTCGCAGACAATGAAAATGCGGATGCTGAAGGAGATGACGACCAAGCAGAATTTCACGCTGACGAATCTTCCAAGCAACGGCAGACAGTTGCACCGAGATGGCCGACGAGAGTTTTCGCTGCTCAATGCGTTCGTCGTGTTGTAGCAGCTTGTATGTTTGACAGGCAAGCACATCTGGATTTGTCTCTAGCAAAAGAAATGCAGTCAATCAAGGGTAGAGGTGATTTCTTAGTCCTGCATCTCTCTGACTTGGTAAGAATGGCTTTTATGGCAGCAACCAGCGATTGCGATCCTCTCCGCCTAGAAGGTCTTAAGACACTGCAAGAGATCATCGATAAGTTTGCTAAGGTCCCGGAACCAGAATTTCCAGGTCATCTTCTCTTGGAGCAATTTCAAGCTCAGGTATTTCAACTAATTTCACTAATAATTTAAGCAATTTGCCTTCTGGTTTATTTACAATTTGAAAAATAATCTTTTAAGGTCGGAGCTGCACTGAGACCAGCTTTTTCTTCTGAGACACCGCCTCATGTAACAGCTGCAGCGTGCGAAGCTTGCAGTGCTTGGATCGGTAGCGGCGTGGCGAGAGATCTTAACGATCTTAGACGTGTTCATCAGCTGCTAGTCTCGTCCCTTGAAAAGTTAAGAGAGGGCCACACGCTTCCACAATTGTACAACGAAAGCTTGTCAACTTTGGAGCGATTGGCTATTTTAAAAGCATGGGCAGAGGTTTACGTGGTGGCTATGATCAACGAAGGATCCGCTCCAGACAACCGAGAAGGTTCACTTAGAAATGTGAAACAGAGCAAAGAAAATGACGAAGAGGGTTTTGGAGAATTTGAATTCCAAAATGAAAGCCTGTTAAGTTTGGTACAACCAGAGCTTTTGAGTTTGAGTCAACACTGGTTAGCAGCCTTGCGAGATCATGCTTTACTCTCGTTGCCTCCAGGTCTGCATCTCAAATACATGATTTTTTTTATTAGTACATTCAAATCAACTTCCTGAGGTGTTTGCAAATACGCCAACTTTGTGGTTTTGCCTATTTGCAAACATAATGGAACAGATATTCTTTCAATGTTTTAAAAGCAGAATTTCTTCCAGAATTTTCAAGTCAATTGCCACATGATGGCGGGGCATTCTACACGACTGATACTATGGAATCTGCTCGTCCTTACTACGCCGCATCTTGGGCTCCCATTCTGTACGCAGCAACTCTTTGGTTAAATGCTAGAGAATTTAAAATAGACGAGTCTGCTGATTCGAATACTAAGAATTCTGATGGAACTAATAACAATACCACTACATCTACAACTACTTCTTCAACAAGTAAACCTAACAAAAATGAAGAACGCTTCCATTTACTTTTTGGTAAATTTCAATATTTTTGGTAAAATATAAACACTTGATTATGGTTAAATGAAAGGACATAATTTTTGAAATTTTTTTTTAAGGTATATGCATGGAAGCTCTTTGTAGTCCAAGGTCTTCCGAATCTACTCATAACATAGAAACTTGCTTAAGTGCTTTGTTTACTTTGCTCGATTCAAAATGGGCTCGCAAAGTTTTAATGATTGATCGTTCGTTGCCAATGGAACTTTGTAATGTCCTCCATAGGTGAGAAAGCACACATCTTGGTATTTTATGTTCATTTTGAAATTTTCAGCCTCAAAATTTATTTCTCTTTTCTTCACAGACTACTGTTAACCCGTGAAAACTACGCGATTCAAATGATGGTAATGGAAGTATTGAAGCAGATAATGAAATCCGCACAAGAAGATCTTGCGAATAGAAAGAAAGCAAAGAAAGCAGAACTGTCATCAGAAAATGAAGAAACTAAAGAAATACCAGCAATTGATTTGTTGGGAGAAGGAGAAGAGAAAGGCGAACTTACTCCAGGAAAGTCGTTGGTGTTTGCAGTTTTGGAAGTATGTTTGTGTCTTCTGGTTCGTCAAATACCCGCATTAAATCCAAATCCAGGCGGTGCAACGGCTATTTTATCTCAGAGACGTTACACACCTTCTGAGGAAAGTGGAAAACTTATAGCTTCCGCTCTCGCCTTAATGGAAATTCTTCCTAATCTCTGTTCACCTACTGGTCAGTGTGCTCGATGGGTGTAATTATTAAAATACAAATTTATTATTAAAACAGAGACATGTCCTAAACTTATTAAATCATGCGTTCTTTTCTAACAGGAGCTACCGCAATTCTACCGACTTTGCTTTTCTTAACAACGGGAGTAATACGCGAAACAGCAATTCGAACCGATAATGATATTATCAGAACAGGATCTGAAACTCCTGTCCACGCTGCACTGCATTGTCTGAAAACTCTCACAGTTAATAAATATTCAAGAGACCCCCGAAGTCAGGAACAATGGACTTCGCTTTTACAAAGCGCACTTGCTAAAATAATAGACCTCGCCAAAACTGGTAAGGATTCTTCTAAACTATCAAATGTGTGCAAATAATCTTACAGATAAATCATTTTATATTTTGATTTTATGGGTTTCATTTCATTTTTAGGGAACGACGAAACAAAAATGGATGAGGTTGCTATGATGTTGGGTATCGCTGTGTTTGTTCTTCACGCATTGCCGGAAGTTGTGAGCGCACCCAATTTGCAATTTCCTTGTATTAATCATTTTCGACAAGCCATTCAGTCAGAAAATATTTTGGTACGGAATGATTGCAATTTTTTCGAGAAACATTTTAAATTTTAATTATTTTTTTGTGTTTAAATACTTACAATAATTATAAAATAATTTCTTTGAATTTTAGATTAAATTGAAATGCGTTCAGACTTTGAGGACAATCTTCCTGCATCCAGAATGGAGTATCAGTACACCTTACATTCATGCTCTAGCACCTAGAATAGTAGAATTTTTATATAGCGAACAGAGTAAGCAAGTGACTAACGATTCCGAATTAGCTTTCACATTGGAATGTATAACGGCGATTGAAGGACTCATAGTTTTGGCTGAACCTGCTAATCGTAAGTTTATTATAAATTTTTCATCTATTTTCTGTATAACGATAAAATAATAGTTTTCCATTTTCCTAACGTTTCACGCAAAGCAGGAGAACTAATGCAAGGTAAAATTAGTTCTGAACTTGGTCATAAGTGGGCACTTACTTCAAATTAATTTGCACCATTTGTTGTTTTCTTTATTAGTATTTGATTTCTATTTTCTATTTTTAAGAGTACGGTATCGATATCGATTCTACTTAAATAAACTGTACACAAGAAAATTCTGGTCAGCTAATTCTACACGCCTAAATTACATTCTGCTAAACTCTGCACTGTTTCAAGCTGCAAATTAAAATAATAAAGTTGCGAGAAATTATCTTAAAATCAACATGGTTAAATTCTATACGAGAAAATTCTGCAGAAAAAAATTAATATGTAAGGAAACTGTGCACAATGCAATTCTCAGGAATCACAAAATCGAAATCGCCTAAAATTCCTTTCTTTGATAATTTGATCACTTTTCCCTTTTTTTATTCAAAGTTCCAATTAATTTTCCAAGAACTATGAGAAATAGTAACTTATGAAACTCAAATACTCTTTCAATGTTTTCTGAAATTTTTCATAAATTTCAAATTTCTAAATCTTCTGAATTTTTCCAAAAGTGACTAAAATCCCGGCTAACCTCTAAAATCTCCTCAATTCTGCAGCGTCTTCAAAATTGACCTGAAAACTGTTAAAATTCTTCAAAAAATTCTATATTGTCCCATAGTCTTGCAGAATTCTACAGAATCTTTCAAAATCCTCCAGATTCTTCCAAAATCTTCCATAATTTTCAAAAAAATTTCCAAATGTGTTAAAATTCTCCAGAACTTTTGACAGATTCATAATCTTCCAAACTCTTTCAGAGGCTTCTTAATCTTCAAAAATTATTCCAAAATCTATTTAAACTTTCGCAAATATTCTAGAATGTTCCATAATCTTTTTAAATCCTCTAAAATCCTTGGAACTCTTCCATAACCTTCCAAAATTTTCTAGACGTTTCCTAGACTTCCAAAATCTACAAAAGACTCCCGAAAATTTCTCAAATCCTTCAAAACTTCTCTGAAATCAGTAAAAATTCTTCAAAATATCTGAAACTGTTCTAGAATCTTCTGGGTTCTTCTGCATACGAAATTATCTGATAAACTCTTAAAGAATATCCTAAAATTGTTTAATATTCTACAAAATATACTAGACTGCTCCAGAATCTTCAAGAATCCTCAAGAAGTCTGCAGTCATTTAGAACCCTCTAAAATCTACAAATTAAGACTCCCATAATCTTGAAGAATCCTATACCTTGACTGTTTTCAGAATCTTCCTAAACTTCTGTAGACTTTTTGAAAGTAAAAAAAAAATGTGGAAGGGACTTAGGGGAAGATTTTAGAAGTTTACGGCAGAATTCAAGAGATTTTTGAGAATTATAAAAGATTCTGAAGCAGTGTAGAATATTTTGGAAAAGTATATAATAGATTTTTAGATGTTTTTGAAGATTTTTGGAAATCATAGAAAATGCTGAATGATTTTAGAAGAATCGGAAAGTTTCCGAAAGATTTTAAAAGACTTTAGAAAAATTGTTGAGGATTTTAGAAGATTTAAGGAAACTACAAGTGTATGAACGATTTTTAATGTTCTAAAAGACTCTAAAATATTGTCGGAAAGTCTAGAAGATTTCATGAAGGATTTTAGAAAATTCTCGAGAGTTCCAAAGATTCTGAAAGGCTAGGAATTTGTGGAGAATTTAATTAGATTCTAGATAGGAATCAAAGTATATTGGGGATTTTTGAAGATTCTGGAGAAAATGAGAAAATTCCACACTCAATAATGCTCAGGATCAAAACAAATGAACAAAAGAATTTTTGTGTACAGTTTTCTCATTTAGAATTTCATCGTGTAAGTTCAACAGATATGAATCAAATTGCCTTGTGCAGAATTAACTTGAAGAATTTTTTGTGTTAAGTTATTTGTCTAGAATCGATATCATTCCATTTTTGTATAAATAATAATTAAATATCTTCTTTTATTTTTAACAGGCATTCAGATGCTGACTCTTCTGGTTCCAATTTTAATCAACTTTCTACTAGAGGGTGATAAATTACAGCACGGGACCAAGTATCAAATTAGCCTCCACCAACAAAGTTTTCAGTGGCTGAATAAAATCGGACCGAAATATCCTCAAGAATTCAAAACTCTTATGTCCCAGTCAACGGAGCTAAAAACCAAATTAGAGAATGCCGTGCGGCTAAGTCATTTGCAAGCTCAGATGCTTTCTAGGTCAACCGAGACAGTAAAACCAGTAAAAGTAGTTGCACCTTCCATTAAATTAAAAACTGATTTTTCCAACTTCAACTGAAAGTTTAACTTGAAGCTAAGTGTTCAGCACAGTACGTAAATCCGACCTTCTTGAAATAACAGTAACTGAAGAGGCATTTACTTTATTTCAAGAATTTTCAAATGTGAACTGTGTAGATTTTTGTGGTTTTCTATCTTAGCCCCTGAAAATTGTTTAAAATTTATTTAACTATGCATAATACATAGCATCTTTTTTCTTCAATTGTAATTATGTATTTCTTTTTAAGATGAGCATTTGGATAAAGTTCTATTTTATACATATTTATTTATACAGTAAAGAAAAAAAATGAAATATTTTTTTCTAATCAAGTTTTCTTGTAATCAGAATCAGAGATATTTAAGCATTTAGTACTTATTACGAAGCACAGTATAATAATTATCGTTAAAGTAGAGATAAACATACACACATATAAGAACATGTTTTTAGGAAAAAGTCCATTAAGTGAATTTATAGCAAATTGTAAACGAGTTACGGTCGTTTGTGTTGCCACGCAAAATTGAAACAGATTACTTCATTTTAATTGAAAATTAGTTATTAAATAAGTGTTAGAGCCATTTATATGCGACAAAATGCTGTATAAACTGGCTGAACTTGTTGACTTTTTTCGATAACATAACGAATTACCAGAAGACTTGTTTGATTAGTAATTTCGACCGTGCGTAATGAATGAACATTTCTTTATTAACGATGAAATAATTTATATTTGAAAAGTCAAATGCGAACTTAAATTATATTTTTTATACTTGGAGATTGCACAAATTAGGCACGACAAAAATATTCTTCATTGTTGTTGTTTGGTGCCATAAACATAATTTTCATGTATAATTTAAAAAGCATTTAATACATTTTTTTCCATTTATTTTCTGTTTGTACCCATTTTGGATTTCTTTTATTTAAGTATAAAATTGGAATTCTCATTTCTTACGTTAAGACTCGACGGACTTTCAATTCTAAAAATCCTTGTTTAATTAAATAATTTTTCGTTAATTTAGATTTTGGAATTTTATTAGAAATCAGTTTGAAAGTGAATTTTGAATTATAGAATAATGCGTATACGATGGTAGAATATTTATTGTAAGAGCGAGAGTTGTGTAAAAGATCTTGATGCCAATTGAATTAGAAAAGAAATTATTTTATTACATATACTAGGTCAATTCATTTTCTTGGTTTATGAATTTACCTAATCAACGTCTTATGCCTTAGGTATCACTAAAATGTTTTTTGTTATTTATTTTTCATGTACATTGAGAAATGTAGTCCGAAGTTGAAAATAATACGAAAGACTGAAGTGATAAATTCGTGATTATATATTAGATGCAACTGGTCGTTCACCAATGTAGAAAATAATAATATCGTAAAGAGATTTCTTGTATAAAGTGCAATCTTTCATTTGAACATTACAAATTATTATCTGAGCATTTACTTATCATCGAAAAACGAATTTTATGGTATGATTTCCTGGGAAGTTTTGAACTTTTATTGTAATTGTAATTCTTCAGTTTCGAAACTACCTTATAATGAAATTAAAAAACGGGTTTTCAAAATTTTTTGTCAAAAGTTAGAAAAATAGTACCTATTACAGGGTAGAAAATGTACGATTTATGAAAAGGTTGATTAAGCACCTGAATTGTTGTTTTATCTATAACGAGAGTATGCGAAAATAGTTGGTAGAAAATTCTTCCTGTCATAAATTTTATGAAATGCAATATTGCAGAAGCAGCTTCAAAAATTTGTTGCTTTTTCGATGGTAACATATTCGCTGAAAAACGTTTTGACTTGTGAACTCTTCTGCGATATTGAAAACAAATAATAGAATTACAGAATTGCCAATACCTCTTTCAATACTTTATATCTATATAAATATAATACACATACTTGTATAATTAGTCAAATATGTAAGAATGTCAGTGTATATTTTTAGAGACGTGTATTTCGTCAGAAATTGGTTTACATTCAGAATTGAAAAAAATTAATTATTGACATTTTAAAAACAATATTTGTTGTTGATAAAAAATTTAATATTTGATATTTGATGTTTATAAAAACAAATATTGTAAGGTAGATTAAAAAATTTCTGTTAGTCATATAGAGTCATTATGATCCTAAAAACTATATCAAATTTATTTAAATCCGTGACAGTAGACATAATTAATTTTATTTATACATTATTAATATTTATTTATATTTTTATTCATTTTTTCATAGTGAAAAAAGGCATTATTGAGATAACTTTCTGTATGTATAACATAAGATGTGAAAACGAGTAGAAAATAATAATTTATATACATGAAATGCATAAAATCACAGATAAAGATAGAAACATGTAGAAAAAAATGTGCACTATTTTTTAAAGTTATGATTTCGAACGCTTACGGTTCCAATCCAATTGTGTTAAATCAGTTAAATTAACTGCTAGAAAAGATTTCTACGGTTTGAAATTCCTACATCTTGACTTACTTCATTTAATGGAAAACCTAGCTGATATCCAGAAAAATTTGTAAAATTCAGCTGTAATCTGTAATTGTAAGCCTGTAATTCTTAATAAAAGTACATTGCAAATAACTGTAATATCTTCATTTTTGGTTTTTAAATTCGAGTACATACCTAACGCCCAAAAGTCTCGGAAGAGACTTCGAGGTGGCAGAACTTCCGGAAAGCAGCATTTTTTCTCCACAAAAAAGGAAATCTCGTCTCTGATCCGAGATCAGAAATATGCACATTAACATATATGCAGTAATAGAAAATCTGTGAACAATTTGTTTCGATTGTTTATATTCTGATAACTTATTACATTCTCATCAGAGAAGGTATTAGATTTGTGTAAAATTTGACCCCCCCCCCCGTTTTTGTCAAATGTCCACG
>JBAGKK010035190.1:0-10786 GCA_037177015.1 Euceroptres primus | reverse complement strand
CTTACTATTTTTTCTGGTTAAAGTAATCAGAATTCTGATTGTTTTAATCAGAATTTCTGGTTAGTTTAACCAGCATTTTGGTTACTCTAACCAGAAAAAATAGTAAGGGCATATTTAACCAGAATTCTGGTTAATTTAACTGAAAATTTTTTTGAGTGTAATAATCTCTGATGGGACAGCAAATAAAAATCTGTAAAAATTTGGAAAGTCGTTTAAGACCTCCAAAAATATTTTTAAAAAATTAACATCCACGAAAATATCAAAATTACGAAAATCAGAATTCTAGTTATGTGAAAGATAAAAATTTCCCTCTGAATTGAGTTGAGAGTTATCGAAATTATCTATATAATGAGCCTAGGATAAAGTTATTTTGTTAAAATTTGTAGATGTTGCGAAAACAGTGCAAATTTCAATGTTTTCTTACATTTTAAATAACTTCTGAAATAATCAAGATTTTTTAATGTTCTTGGGCTCGTTTTAAAGCTAAATTTCTACAGAATCGCATCAGATTATCGGAAATTAGTGTAATTTTTCCTTCCATAGTACAAGAGGTTAATTTTTTTTTAAAAAGTTGGAAAAATTCAAAAACATCTGATCTGTAGGTAAATCATAATAAAATTAAAATGAATATATATGTATGTATGCGTACACACACATACATACATACAAACACGTACACACATGTGTGTGTATATGTTTATAGATATTAAAAAAATTTTATAGAAACTTCTTGATTATATGTTATACATATTTTGCAAAAATGTTTTTCACAGCAGAAACAATATTTTCATTTTTCCAACTTTCTTATTCAAACTTTAACCTCGTACACTATGCAAGAAAAATTTGCTACATTTATGGTAATTTGCTGCGACTTTAATAAAATAATTTAGTTTAAAGATAAATAATATATAAATTAATTTAATTAAAAGTTAATATACAATTTTTAAAAAATTGTAATTTAAAAAAAATTTTTTAACTCTCTAAAACAAATATAAAATTAATTTAATTTAGTTAAATTATTAAATTAGATTAATTATATATTATTTTAAAAAATAAATTTATTTTAATATAATTTTATATTTAAATTTAATTTTTATTACAAATCTAAATTTAAAATTTAAATTGAATCAATTTAAATTATTTCAGAAGTTATTTAAAATTTAAGAAAACATTAAAATTTGCATTATTTTTGGAATATCTTCAAAATTTAACAAAACGACTGCATCCTAGTCTTATTTCATAGATAATTTTGGTAGCTTTCAACTCAATTCTGAAAAAAAATTATTTCTCACACATTTAAAATTAAAATAACTTAAGAAATCATCGAAAAATAGTTGGTCCCACAATTCTGACCATCTCTCACAATTCATTGTTACTGAAATTTTTTTTTATTAATAAATATTTGGCTTGAAAAGGATCGATATAGACGAATGAAACGTTACCATTAGGTTAAAAGAAGATTTTGTTCGAGATTATTATTTATGACCTAAATTACTGGAAGATTGATATATATTATGAATCACAAAAAGGCCGAGAATATTAAGTTTATATAATATAAGTTATAATTTAAGTTTTAAATTTCTGTGAAAAAAATATCTTGCTGGGATATAAAAAAAATGCTCTGCTGGGACATAATGACTTAAATGATAATTTAGATCACTTCAATCAAAATTAAGATAAATACTAAATTGTAAAATAATTAAAAAACAATAACTTACTTGGTAGCAACAGGCACAAGGGTCCAGTCGTATCCCTGAAGAACTTTGGCGACGGCCGCGCTGATTCCTTCTCCTCCATTTGGTCCAATCGTCGTCGAATTATTGTTCTTGTTACTACAATTATTATTCTTAATATTATTCACTCCCGGGGGAATCGAACACGACGTCTCTCCATCAATATTTTTTCTCTTCGTCGACGCATAACGATAAGCACCTTCCACCTCCGAATTATTGTCCATTCCAGAAGGATCTCCCACGATTTCATTCATCTTTCTCTTCCCACAAGAAAAAGCTTCAGCCTCCGAGGAAATAATTCCTGCAGATTCTCCTATAATCTCGTTCATCTTCCTCTTCAATGCTGGACATCGGAAGGCAGCATCCGCCCCCGAGGTGACAGAACAATTCGATTCCAACATGATCTCGTTCATTTTCCTCTTCACACAAGAATAAGCATCCTCCGCTCCAGAAGGTACATTTTCCATTTCTCCTCCAATGTCACCAGGTTTTCTCTTTCCACAAGAAGAAGAATAAGACCCTTCAGCCATCTCGTAAGCATCTTCTTCCTCCTCTTCACTGGAACTCTTTTTTATTTGATGATGAAAAGGAATTTCTCCCGAAGAATTCCTGTTTGGCGAACCATCAGCGATGTGGCTGATCCTTCTTTTTGCAATGGGGCGTCGAAAAGCAGCTTCCGGTTCCTCCATCATCTCGTTCACCCTCCTCTTTGCTGAAGTGCAAGAATACGTAACCTTTGCCTGATTTGACGAAAGACTTGAAGATTCCCCTATAATTTCGTTCATTCTTCCCTAAGACATTCACGTTATGAAAATCTCGAGGCAAATCGCAAGTTGAATTCAAGCACTGCTGATTTGCATTCTTCCTGGAAAATGGAATAGGTCATGGAGTACGCAATCTCACTAACTTGAAACACAAATCAACCAGCTGGATACTGATGATCTTTACTCTTTGGCTCCGTGCACGTAAGCTGTCAGGTTTAATTAATTTGTTTGATTAAGAAAACACTCGTAATGCGGCTGGCGTGAGGCAGAAACAAACTAGAGACTTCTTATCTCTGCTATTATCATCAATGCTTAGAAACAAATGTTAAGTTAATTCATTCGGTTGCATCATTGTTCCGTTGTAATACACAATCTTCAAAAGTCTTCCAAGTGTTCAACAAAGCTTTCAACGAAAAATTTTCGGGGTACTTTTCAATTTTTTTTGAGACACTGAAAAAATGTATTTTCTAGAGAAATTTTCTCAAGGGTCTAATGCTGTCTTGATAAGTTTGCACTATTTCACAGACACTGCTCACTGACATGGCACGTTGACGACCAATGTAACACGATTTCTGTACTCTTTTTTGAACTTCTCTCTTTTTTGATTCTAAACTTGTGTATAAGCAATTGGCAACTTTTAGATTATGGGTTTACTTTGTCCATTTTAAAAATAGAGTTCAGTAATCAGTATGCCATTTTTTGGCATGATCTATTGCATGGAATAAGGGGAAGTGATGAAGAGGGAGTGGAATTTAAATTTAAATTTAATAAATTGAAGGGAACTTTTAGCACGCACCGTTGTTGTGTATACGGAAGTAGGCGAGAAACTTCAAAATATGAAACTGGTCCCGGCGAGTTTCTGGTGTTCGGCGCGATCAGCGCAGAAGTGAGGTGGTTGGATTGCCTTGGGGCAGTTTCCACCACGCGACTATCCATGAAGGCGGGGCGAACGCCTGCTGTTAACACTTGTTGCTTCGAGGGCGATATAGAATGAGTGCGAGGGAGAAGCTAAAAAAGTGGGAACAGCATTAAAATTCGTTTAGGAGAAAGAGAAAGAACGAGAGATGTGATAAAGAGAATGTAGAGGGAAATAGAGAGAGAAACGAGTTCAAAATGTTTTTAACTTTAAAAAATATTTTCTGTTTTACTATTTGGAAAAAACTGAAGAAACAAAAGGACAAAAAAGAATAAATATATCCTAGACCCCAAAGGCACAAACGAAATCATCGTTCTTAGTTATAAATAAGAATACTTATAAAAAAAGAATACTTAGTAAAAAATTGTACATGGAGATTGTACATGGAAATTGTACAAATTAAAATTGTTACATGGAGAAAAATAAATCTGTACAATTAACAGAAATCATCTGCTAAAATAGGGACAGCAGACTTTTTCTGTTACATTTTTACAGACATTTCTGTTAAACTAACGGATGGTTAGTAAATTTAACAGATGTCTGTAGAATTAACAGAAATATCTGTATTAACATTTCTTCAAAAAAATTAGAATTCCATTAACCAAATAGACATTTCTGTTAATTCTACAGATATATCTGATAAAACTAACTATCCGTTTGACAGAGATTTCGGTAAATATATCAGAAATAAAACTAATAGCTTCTCATATGATGATGAGAATGTAAAAATTTGCTGTCTCTAAATTTTAACAGATTCTTTCTCTTTTAACAGATTCTTCTTTTAATTCAACGGATTTTTTTTCTCCGTGTGCACCTTAAAATGGTTTGGATGAAATTCAGTAAACTTTGTCTTAATTTAAGCAATATTGGTCTAAATTTAATACCAATTTCAGAATTGGGTCTTAAATTCAGAGAAATTTTACTTCTTTGGTAGTGTTTAGAAAATTCATTTTTCGATCATGAACACATTTTTTGAAAATTTTTCCGAAAAGTTTGTCGACGTATAACCCGAACATTTTGAAATTTTTCTTAGGGGTATGCGAAGCATAATGACGTCACCAATTACCGACCGATTTTTTGTTTGCATTCAACAGGTTTATTAAGAGAGAAATGCAACTATAATGCTGAAATTTTTGGAAATAATAAAGAATATATTTAGGCATCGATGTTTGATGCGTTTTAGTTTTTATTTCGAAAGAAAAATTTTCAAAAATCATTTTTTCTTAAAATAAAAATTGCAACGCACCAGACATCGATTCCTTGATATATTCCTTATTATTTCTTCAAATTTCAGCATTATATTTGCATTTCTCTCTTAATAAACACGCTGAATATAAATAAAAAATCGGTCGGTAATTCGTGACATCATTATGTATCCAATACCCTTAATGCATTCGGAAATAATTCCGAACTGTAGTTGGAGATTTAAACTTTTCTTAATTTGTTTTATCTTTACCTTTTATCTTATCTTAATTTGTATCTTCCTTAGGACTTAAATTTATACAATATATAAATTTGTATAAATTTATATAATCTATTCATTGTATGAATTTGTATAATTTATACATTGTATAAAATTGTATAAATTGTATAAATTTATACAATCTCCTAAGCTTTACGAAATATTTTCTAATTTTTCGGAAATTAACAAATAAATTCAGAAAATTTTCCAATATTCTCGGAGAAATTACCCATTTTGTTCGGAAAAACGTATATCTGACCTTTTTCGGAAAAATTTCACACTATTTAGTCTTAAAAATTTCCAAAATTTTTTACAGAACTATTCTTTTTTTAAGAACCGCAGTTCTTTGTCGTCCAACAAAAACTTCAAATCAATTTTGCTTAAAGACAGGCAAATTTTACTGAATTATTCCAAACCATATTAAGGTGTAATAATTTTAAGTATTCTTTTCTACTGTTAAGTTCAAAGCTTAAAATATACATCGGGGAAAAGATTTGTCAAATCGAATTAAAAATGGGTCAGATAAAAAAAATACTTGCTAAAAATGGGTTAGATGAAAAAAAGTACTTGCTTTAAGGAGGAATTGGGGAGACAGGAAAAAAATTGGGCAGACTGAAAAAAAGTTAGCGAAAGCATCTATTTCTTCAGGCTTTTACTTCTAAACAGTTTTTTAAATCAATTTTTTAGTTAAGATGTAAACATTTTTATTTCCGTTTGAATAAGACATAAAAAGTTTCAATTGGATAAAAATTACAGATTATTTTCATTCAGAACCTTTAGACAAATTTCAGCTGCTTTTCACTGTAAAAAAGAATACTTAAAATTGTTACCCCTTAATATGCTTTGGAATTAATTCAGTAATCTTTGTCTTAATTTAAGCAATATTGGTCTATATTGAATATCAATTGCAGAATTGAGTCTTAAATTCAGAGAAATTTTTATTCTTTGGTAGTGTTTAGAAAATTCATTTGTCGAGCATACACAAATTTTTCGGAAATTTTTCAGAAAAAAGTTTGCCAGCTTATAACCCGAACATTTAAAAATTTTTCCTAATGCATTCGGAAATAATTTCAAATTGTAGTTTGAGATTTATTTATGCAATCTCCTAAGCTTTAAGAAATATTTCCTAATTTTTCGGAAATTAACAAATAAATTCAGAAAATTTTCCAATATTCTCGGAGAAATTACCCATTTGGGTCGGAAAAACGTATATCCGACCTTTTTCGAAAACAATTTATACTATTTAGTCTTAAAAATTTCCAAAATTTTTTACGTTCCGGTTCTTAGTCGTCCAAAAAAATCTTCAAGTCAATTTTGCTTAAATCCAAATTTTACTGAATTATTCCAAACCATATTAAGGTGTAACAATTTTAAGTATTCTTTTTAACTGTGAGGTTCAAAGTTCAAAATATACTTTAGGAAAAAGATTTGTTTAATCGAATTAAAAATGGGTCAGGTAAAAAAATATAGATACTTGCTTTAAGGAGAATTTGGGCAGACAGTCGGAAAAAAGTTACTGAAAGCGTCTATTTCTTCAGGTTTTTACTTCTAAACAGTTTTTTAATCAATTTTTTAGTCACAATGTGAAAAATTTTATTTTCGATCAAATAAGCTATAAAAAGTTTCAATTGAATAAAACTTACAGATTTTTTTCATTCAGAATCTTTAGACAAATTTTAGCTGCTTTTCACAGTAAAAAAGAATACTTAAAATTGTTACACCTTAAAATGGTTTGGATTAAATTCAGTAAAATTTTTCTGGATTCATGTAAGCGAAATTGATTTGATTTTAAGTAAAATTTGTCTGAATTTAAGACACAATTCGGAAATTCAGGTAACGTGGTTTTAAATTTAGACCAATATTGCTTAAATTAAGTCAAGTTTTACTGAATTTAATCTAAATCATTTTAAGGTGTAACAATTTTAAGTATTCTTTTTTGTCGTGTTTCACTATAATCTGACTGCAGATTCCGAATGAAAAAATATTTTCTATAAGAAACACCTGTTCCATGATGTATAAATTTCACCAATTCTCCATGTGTATAAATGAAACGAACTTAAAAAATGTGTAATTTTTATCCTATTGAAATTTTTGATGGCTTATTTGGTCGGAAATAAAATTTTCCACATTTCGATTTAAAAAAATTGATTAAAAAAATTGTTTTAAATGAAAAATCCGAGAAAATAGGCGCTTTGACTAACTTTTTTTCCGACTGTCTGTCGAATTCCTTCTTAAAGAAATTTTTTTTGAATTAAACTTATTTGGTTTGAATTAAAAAAAAATCAAATTGATCAAAAATGTAATACAGAATGTGAAAAAATTTCTTGAAATGAATAAAAGTTTTCTGAATCTTTGAATCTTTTTCAAACAAATCTTTTCCTCAAGGATAAATTTTACTCAAATATCAGAATAATTTTCTTTTGTTTTTCCTTGAAAAATCTTATATTTTGAAAGGCGTGGAGAAAGACATTTTTTCTAAATTCATTCCCGTTCTACAAGAAATCTGGTGTTCTTTTATTTCCGATTTAAAAGATTTCAAAAGAATTCAAAGGTTTTTAAAGGTTTCCCAAAGATTTCAAAGATTTCACCAAAATTTCAAAGATTTTAAAAGGTTTTAAAGATTTCCCAAAGATTTCAAAGATTTCATAAAAATTTCAAAGATTTCAAAAGATTTTAAAGATTTCCCAAAGATTTCAAAGATTTCATGAAGGCAATGAAGGTCTTCATAAAATCTTTTAAATCTTTTGAAATTTTTGTGACATCTTTGAAATCTTTGGGAAATCTTTTGAAATTTTTAAAATCTTTTGAAAGAAGGGGTTGCAATAAGGCCATTTTGGACCCCACACACCCACTTTGTTCTTCTTTTTCGTATTTGTGCATTATTTCGGTCTAATTGAACTGAAAAAATAGTCATTTTGCGTTCGTGTTTTTTAGATCGTTTTTTCAAATTATTTCAAAAAATTTTGAGTTTTCGGAAAATCTCTTGATTCAAAAGTTGTAGATCTTAATAAATTGAATATTTGTTATTCCTAGGGTTTTTCGCTGCAATCAACAGTTTCCGAGAAAAACGAAAACTTTTATTGCAACCCCTCCTTTTTGTGAAATCTTTTAAATCTTTTGACATTTTTTTTACTCAAGGGGCTAACCACTCTTGAAATTTGGTGCACATGCTTTCATGAAATCTTTGAAATCTCCTGAAACGTCATAAAGTCTTTTAAAATCTTTTAACATCTTTGAAATCTTTTGAAATACACTCGTCGCTGAATCGAGGACCGGGCTCGGGGGTAGACGGCCCTCGATGCAATGCTTTCGAGCGAGCAATCTTATGTCAACATTCAGGACCGCGTATATAGTCTCTGAACATACAAAAGTAAATGCGCAGAGAGTCGTGATGTAAACAAAGTCTGGCGGCCCTGACTGCCCGAGCGATAGCGCCGTGGCGGGACGCTCAGGGGCGGGGGACAGAATCAGTGAAGCGTGAACGACCATGAAGGTGGTCCTCCATTCAGGGGCCTTCGATTCAGCGACGAGTGTAATTTTAAATCTTTGAAATCTTTTGAAATCTCTTGAAATCTTTGAAATCTCCTGAAATTTCATGACGTCTGTTAAAATCTTTTAACATCTTTGAAATCTTTTGAAATAATTTGAAATCTTTTAAATCTTTTGAAATCTCTTGAAATCTTTTGTAATTTCTTGAAATTTTTTGAAATCTCTTAAAATCTGTTGAAATAACCTAAAATCTTTTGAAATCTTTGAAATATTTTAAAATCCTTGAAATCTTGAAATCTGATGTACACTCAAAAATCAAGGGATCAACTCTTCGGTGAATTTTTTTTTGAAATTAATGATATATTTTTGACTACGTTAATCAGTAAAAATTCACGTGCGAAATTAATGAAGTTCTTGAAATTTCAGTGATGCTTACTGATAGATCAGTAATTTTTTAAGTTTTTCTACTGGAAAATCAGTAAAAACCAACTGGAATTTCAGTAAATAATCACTGATTTCTCGGTGAATTTCTACTGATCGAAGTAGCCAGAAGTGTTTGAAGTTTCTCTGATTTTTCCAGTGAAATTCAGTTCCTAATTCAAATTAAGAGAGTTGACAATTATAGTTCCACTAACTTTTGAAAAAGGGTCCATTTTTCGGAGACAATATTGAAGACACAGCTCCAAATTATATTTTCCCCACATTTCAGGAATAGTTTTTCAACGCCCATTTTTTTATCCAGATTATTCTGATGTTTAATTTATCTGTAACAAAAACAATCCCAGAATAGAATTACAAATAAATTACAGCTTTTGTTTTTTTCTGAAACTGAACCAATTTGACTAAAAGAATAATATTACGTCCTTTTTATAGTATGAATTGATATAAATGGTATAAGTAATTTATAATTAGAATTTCAGATTGACAAATAGAGTTTCTAATATTACAGAAAGATCTGAATTTTTGTTTTAAAAATTAAGATCTTTCTGTTGGGTTGCCCGAAAAGATCAGAGCGTTTTCAAGTATCAGAATATTCAGAACTTTTCGGACAACCCAATATAATAAGTAATTTATCCGAGAATTCATCACTTAATTATAATACAAGAATGCACTCTTAAATTCGTAAAAAGCAGTCTCAAATCAAAAAATTGTGCAATTTGTCACACAAAAAACAATTTCACAATCAAAAAATTGTGCAATTTGTCGCAATTGCTAAAAAAATGGAAATTTCCCAATCGCACAACCCTGTACTCACTCCTCCGTCATTATTCGTATTTTTTTCCTCTTTCACACGGTTTTATTATCTCTTTTGCTCACAGTACTTGGTGTATCATTTATTTCGGTCTTGTCTCTCGTCAGTAAGAGAGTTTCCATGGCAACGATATTCTTGCGGGAGGTGAACCAATCCGATAATTTCTTGCTCCTCCCATCGTTTATCTCTCTCTTGTATATTGAATTTTACATTCTATCTCTAACCCTTTGCTCCCTCCTACGTTTTCCCTGGTATTGGTCGACTCGTGGCCAATAATTATGACGTCACAAGCACGTAGTGCCTGCTCTCTTTTTTAACGGACTAGCCAGAAAGGTTTATATTTCAGACAGTTCTAATCCCCCTCTTCCTGAGAGCAGGGAAGGTATCTTTAAATATTTGTTTTTGTGGGGAAACTAAAATTACCGTTATAATTTTAAAGATATTTAGTGAGAAAGCATTTTTAAAGACAAGGTCATAAAGCATGCATAAGTATAATGTGTAATAAGTATAAAAAGTATAATATACTTATTAAAGTATAAGATCAAAAAAAGTTACAATTTCTTTTACCACCAATATCACGAAATTTAAAAATATTTTTTGATGAACCAAACATTTTTAACAAACATTTTTAACAACACTATCTTAAAATTTTAAAATTAATCGAGTTATTCCTTAAGTGTTATTTCCTTAAGTGAAATAATTGAAAATAGGAAAACATTTTAAATATCGCGTCTGATTAAGACCAACCTTTTTTACTTAAACGAGAACGTACCTGATGAATATTTAATACACAGAAAAAAAGAAGTCTTGTTTCAAGCCCATAAAGTGGGCTAAATTCAAGGTGCAACAATTTTTAGCCCTGAGGGAGAAGGACAGATTTATGCCTTATAGCTGGAGATAAGGATCACTGAAAACAGGCTGTAATAAAAACTAGACTTTTTTGCTGTGTGTAAAAATTGTTACGTCCTTCCAGAACATCCTTTTCTACTTAATCCTCGGTACATCTGATAAGTACAATAATAAAACTACCGATAAAATTTTGAAGATATTTAGTAAGAAAGCATTTTTAAAGACAAGGACATAAAGCATGCAGAAATATAATATATAAGTATAAGAAGTATATGTATATGTATATGTATATATGTATGTATATGTATATATGTATATGTA
>JBAGKK010035179.1:0-10786 GCA_037177015.1 Euceroptres primus | reverse complement strand
AGAAACGCGTGGCGGTCTCGGGTAGATGAGGCAATGAACTTTCGAGTTCCAAATGCCGATAAATAATAATAAAAAAAGTAAGTTGAGAGTAAAACTACTTTCTTAGGACCAGGAATTAAAAATGAAAAGTATTTTTTTAACTTGTGAATTTTTATTTACACAGCATAGAAATATTTTAATCGCTTTTTCTTGGAATTGATAATCACATCTATTTTTTAAAAAAGGGGCTACAGTCAATTTGAAAAGTAAGTTATGAAAGTAAGAAAATTAAACATTTTTGTAAATATTTTTAATTTTAAGAATTCGGTTATAGAAATTATTATTATTATTGTCAAACATGAACCATGTAATTAAAAAATTAAATGGTAAATATTTTACCAGAAACATGTTTTCTTCGTGAAATCCTATTATTTATTTACTTTTCAATATTATTTAATTTTAGTTATATCTAAGCATTTTTTGGAATCTTATATTCCTAAATATCGTTTTCTGAATTTAGTGTAAAGCACAAAAACTGTATAAAAATACTTAAACGTTTTTTTAACACATTGCAGAATCTATCGAAATAATTAATATTAAATTTTTATTTTTTATGTGCAGGAGCTGAAATGATGCTGAAACCATATTCTTGTCACAGATGTGGAAGGTATTACCAAAATAAGTGCACCTTAAATCGACATTTGGAATATGAGTGCGGGCAGCCTCCAAAATACATATGCAATATTTGTCAAAAAAGATTCAAGCGAAAAACAAATTTTAAACGACACGTTTTGATCCTTCATGGACTTGGGGTTCAAATATAATTAATCGAAAATTATTTTTTCTTAAAAAGTTTCAATTTTTTTCTTTGTTGCAAGTTTCAGTCTACTGCTAATTTTTTGACTATTTTGTATTTGATTGTACCAAAGCATAAATAAAAGTTCTAATACTTTCTATTATAAACAGATGATTTTTGCTATTCCATAATAATTTGTAACCTACGACTGTAAGTTTTTTTTTCAGTGGAATAAGTTTTCCTTGTGGGGACTTATTTCCAAATTGTTGCTTTTATTCAGCTATTTTCAAAATAAATAAAACGGTTTGGAAAATAAATAAGACCCATTTTTTTAAGTTTTCTTGATATTTAAATCTTGTTTTTCTTGTATTTTCAGAATTGAAATTGTAATTGTAATTACAATTAAAAATTGTGATTTTTTACATTTATTACATAATAAAAATGTCAATAACCAATTACCGTTGATGATAAATAGACAGAAAAGAATAAAATTCTCTAACCAAAAGTTTTTTTGATTTTCAGAATGGCCTCATACTGAAAGGACCAGATTTGAGTCTGCCAGTCCTATTTACCATTGCGAATGTGGTAAATCTTACCGCTGGAAGTCCTCCTACAATCGTCATCAACGAGAAGAATGTGGAAAAAATAGTGTGCAAAAATGCAGAAATTGTGGAAAAGAATACAGATGGAGGGATTCCCTTTATAAACATCTCAAATTTGAGTGTGGTGTGGCGCCAAAATTTTCTTGTTCGGTGTGCAATAGGAAATTTCGACACAAACAAGTTCTTACTGCTCATTTCAGAACGCATTAAATCCCGAAGTATGATTTGAAAACAGTTGAAATCTGCTTTATAAAGAATGTGAATGTATAGTTGTAATTTTCAACGTATTTTCAATAAATTCATGTTATTTTAGTTATATGCATTTATAACATGTAAACGATACATAAATAATAATTTGGTTCTTTAATATGTAAGAGATGTTTTTTAATTTAATAAATACTTTTTACTATATTTCAGAAATTCAACAGCAATTATTATTATGTACGACGGTTATCTCAAAACTCAAAAGATTTATTACTCTTAATTATTTAAGAGTCATGGAATTTCGTCAAAACTTTGATAAAATAAAATTATGTACTTTAGTGATGTTTTCTTCTTATTTTTCAGGTTTTGGGGAAGCTGATATTGATGGAAAAAGATGGGGACGTCACATTTGTAAAACTTGTGGGAGAGGTTACAAGTGGCTCCAGTCACTGGTCAGACATAAGAAGGAGGAATGTTGCAAGGAACCACAACACCCTTGTCCAATTTGTAAAACACGAATTAGACATAAATGGATGTTGAAAAAACATTTAATTAAAATGCACAATGTCGTCATACATGATGGCACAAATTAGTTAACACAATTTAAAAAAACGAAAGCTAAATAAAAGAAAATAAAAAACAAATATTAATTCAAGATCTCTTTAACAATTTAATAAAAATTTAAAAAATTTTCAATATCATTTCATACTTATTAGTAAAAAGTTAAACCTTCAATCCTAAAAACACTAATTCAAAACTGAAACTAACGACCAATTGTATAAAGAGGAATATTATTTTAACTTATTTTGTTAATATATATGAATATAATTTATAATTATAATATTTATATATTGTCGAATATTTGTATTATTTTCTATTACTGTAAAGAAATGCTAACTGATTTAAACAAATAAAATGATTTAACGAACTTCTGAAAAGTATACTTTTTTATTAAATATCCCTATTCAATTTTTAACTTTTAATTATTTAATATCAAAAATAAAAAAAATATCAAAGAATAAAAAGTGTACTAATCAATTATTATATTTTTTAGTTTCAGATCGTTTTAAATGTCACAAATGTGGAAAATCGTACAAATGGAAATGCACTCTGCAGGGTCATTTAAGGCTCGAATGTTCTGTCGAGCCACGATTTAGGTGCCAACTTTGTGAGAAAAGATTTCGTCATAAACACCACTTAAAAGGACATCTTATGAACAAGCATCGAGTGTCTTATTATGAACTGGATCAAATTCTTAATACATGTCGATAAAGAATTTTTTAAAATTGAAACTTATTTTCAAGACATACTTACGGGGTCATTCTACTATCTCGGAAAAAAAGGTGATTTTCAAGAATTTTTTTCTCAACAACTACTTTATATAATTAAATAAAATTTTCAGCGTTTATTTACGCAGTCTTAAAGCTTATAAAAAATTTTTTATATAAAATTATTATTTAGTTTAGGTATTATTTAACAATAAACAAAGTGTCTAAAAAAAGGCATGTCCACTGCGTGCACGATATCTCCAGTCAGAATCATCTGAAACAAATAAATCAGAAATTTTCTTTATTAGTATGACCATAGCTCTAAAGCGACGAAGCTGATTTTTTTTATTTTGCAAAATAACGAAATGGCGGCAGTTTAAACAAAAAATTACCAAAAATCGTGTTTTTACCCTTTTTTTGTTAATTTAGCTATGAAAAAGTTAAAAATTTAAAAAACCGCTTCGTCATTTTGTAGATATTTATTTTTAAAATAAACGTAGAAAATTTGAAAGTAATCGGTTGAAAACTTTTTGAGAAATCGTGCGCGTAGAGCGCAAAAACGTTGTTTCGAGAAAAATGCGTTTAAAAAACATAAAAATTGTAAGAAAAAGTTACTTACACTTAATCAGCGATCTCTGCTCCATATAATACTCCTTCTGCTTGATCAAATTAATCCTCCTGAGCAATTCTTGCCTTTTTTCGCGACGTTTTCGCTTCTTTTGAGGCTTCGGAGCTGCTGCGGTTCTCTGTACGTATATAT
Source organism: Euceroptres primus (assembly GCA_037177015.1). Taxonomy (NCBI): domain Eukaryota; kingdom Metazoa; phylum Arthropoda; class Insecta; order Hymenoptera; family Figitidae; genus Euceroptres; species Euceroptres primus. Next base: position 7,177 of record JBAGKK010035179.1, on the reverse strand, counting down.
GCCTGCTGCCATTTTTCTCGGCGAGTCTGAATACTTCAGGGCCGAGTGTGATACCCATTACCTCCATACATTTCAGTACAGGTTGGTAGCCTTCATTAAAAATGCATGCGGCAAGATAAGACGCTCGTCGCTTTAAATCCGGTTCCAACTGAATTTTAATAGCATTGAATTTAAGGCCGTCTACCTCCGAGCTCGGTCCAAAATCCAGCGATGAGTGTACATCTGTTTCAGCTGCCCTACACTTATAGCAGTATCAATTCTTGGAAGTACAATATTTTCTTCACATATACGCATTTAAAAATAAACACCAATAATTCTGGGTATGCATCGAAAACAATTGTCACCGCTGAAACATAAGCAGCCGCGCTCGGATGCTCTACTCAAGCGCTCAGCTCTCTACGCGATTTTGCTCCAAGCTCTCAAAAGTATAGAAAGACTCCGAATTTCTGTGTGAAATTTTAATATGGTATTTCTGAATATATAACCTATCTAAAAATGCAACAAAAAAAAATCGATTTTTCAAAAGTGAGATAGTAGAATGACCCCTTAAATTGAAAGTTATTTCAGCTAATTGAAATGACTTGGTCCACTGTGAAGATCTCTGTTGTCCAGTTGGGTGTATATCCTTTCTTAAAGACATTCTAGCAGCTATGATTAAATTTAAGGGAAAAAAATTTTAGACTTTCTTTCTGAATAGGTTTTTGGCTTTTATTTTGAAGAGTCCTGACTGCTTTCAGTTTTAAATCAAGTTTGGCTTAACAAAAAATTTTGTTCTTTGTCAAATGCAGGCAGCCAAACGGTATTTCTTCAATGAAAAATTTTTTTTCTGAGAGTAGAAATGAACCAAATGATGTGTAAACTTTCAAATAATTTAACAATATTTAGAGAATAAATTGTCAAAATAAACGTGTTTCAAAAATGAAAATTCTGTTTTCCTTCTTTCAATTTCCTTTGGGTTCAAAATTTCTCACAATAATTAATTACTGAATCGTTGCAGTATAACAAAAATCGGGTAATGTCAGTTAATTTTAATTTTTTTTTTTACTTTTCATGGTAAAATATATAAATATTAAACTGGAAATTTATTGTGGTTTAGGTTCGGGTCGACCATATATTTGTGATTCCTGTGGAAATTCATTTACATGGAAAAAGTCACTCAATCTTCACAAACGTACAGCGTGTACAACAGAACCTCGTTTCATGTGTAAAATCTGTGGGAGAAGATTCAAACGCAAACATCATCTGGAAAAACACTATATCACTATTCACAAAAACGACGTGTACTGGAATTATTAAAAATAAAATGTAAAAGTTACAAATTTGAAGATTCTTGTTTAATTATTATTTTTAAAAAACAATTCACTTATTTATACTCTCTTTTTAATATTAAGATACGTTTGAACATAAATTTTCTGGAAATTAAAAGAATCAAATTTCGAGAAATTAAAATTGTTTAAAATAGAATATTGATTATAAAAAGTGACTGATAATAACATATTATAATAACATTCCATTAATACAGGCAGAATGAATGAATTTTAAAATATTTTTTTGTCCTTATTTATCGTCTTATGTAAATTCTATTTTTTCAGCTTTTTTGGAAAAGTCATGGATCTGCTTCCAATGTGGAAAACGTTACTTATGGCGAAAATCTCTCCAGAATCACATTCGATTTGAATGTTTAAAAGAGCCAACATTCTCTTGCCCCATTTGTGCCAGGAAATTCAAGTATAAGCATCGATGGATATCACATGCAAAGAGTCAGCATCAAATGGATTTAAATTGATGACAAAATGATTTTTATATTATGTGTCAAATTTATTTGGTGCTTTTTGTTCAAATTCAAGATTTATTTATGAGGGTAAAACCCCAAATAAATTCCTAATCATTTTGAACCCAAAATGGTTCTTAGGATCGAAAAGAAAAAAGGTATCGAATTAACTTGTACTCCTAGATTTTATACAAAAAAATCGATGTACATAATGTATATATAAAAATGTATTTCATTTAAAAAATACGATTGAACTTTTCCTAACTTTTCCTTACTTCAAGGTTTTAAAAATTGTTAGAAAATATATACACGCCTATTTTAAAAAATCAGGTTTCTATTAAATATTATGTAATCTCCCATAATTATAAAACGAAATACAATGTATTTTTGTAACTTGAATTTACTTCTTAGCAATTTATCATCTAATAGAAAAACTGTACAAAGATTTTATACACTTGTAAAACTTTGTTTAATATCATTCTGAAAACAATATAAACATAAATAGGCTGTGAAAAAAATTCAAGTATAAGCATAGTGTGGAATTTGTACAAAAATTTTCAATAAAGCAACCGCCATAAATGAATATTTATGAAAATCCAGATAATGATAGGAAATATTTCGTGTTTTTATATTCTTACATTGAAAATTTGAAAATTTAATAAAAAATATTCATTTCAATAATTGCTTCCTTTTTTTTAATATGGCAAGATCTTAAGAAGTTAACTGCAATTTTAACACGCATAATTTGTGATTTATTTTTACATTAAAAAGTGAATGTGTAATTTTTTATTAAAAGTTTGTATTTTTATAGATATATAGGAATGTGAAATGTCTAAAGCACAGGTAATAGTCAATATAAATTTACTGACATTTTTATTTTTTTTCAGTTCCTCGTCCAACTGTCTGGATTTGTATGCAGTGTGGTAAACAGTACCAATGGAGAAAATCCTTATACAAACATGTGAGGATCGAGTGCGGCAAAGAGCCGGCATATTCTTGCGAATTTTGCGGAAAAAAATTTAAACATAAACATCATTGGCAGTCTCATATGAGACTCAAGCATGCTATGCATCTTTAAACATTTTCTTGAAAATTTTGATTTTTTGATTCTTCAAAAACATTGATAAAATGCATAAATTAATAAAATGTGTTTTTAATAGCGACTATGAATAAATTGAGGTGTGATTTTTTGAAATAGAATTAATTTTCTAGAGTGACTCAACAAACTGTTGTAATTTAAAATAGAAGAACAAGAGAAATTTTCTTTTCTTTAGAATTTATTTGTGTAATTAGAAATATAATTACGATTTCACATGCAGAATTTAATCATAATCACGTTATTTATTAAAAATGTGGTTTTCGTGAAAAAATTCTATGCCAAATCGCGTCAAATATTTTTTGCGCCTTATTACTTGCTAAATTACAAGTTAAGTTATTTTTTAAGCTATTTGTTTAATTATCTAGTTTAAAACATTTATTAATGTTAGCGAAATTGTAAAAATATCTTGTATCTATAAAAATGCTAGTTAATAAAAATTGTCAAATTTCACCTTATTGCGGGTTTTATTGAAGTTTTTCAAATTCAATATATGAAACAATTAAAATAATTGTTGTATTTTTATGTTATGTAATTACTACAATTTTTGCATGTAAAATATGATTTATGTATATTCATTTTCTCTGGATATAAAATTTTATTATTTGGTTGATATTTTTATTTTGTTTTCAGCTTCTCGTGCAAGTGGCTGGGTTTGTGGCCAGTGTGGAAAACAGTACCAGTGGAGAGAATCATTGTACAAACATTTGAGGGTTGAGTGCCAAAAAGATCCTCAATTCCAGTGTTCAATTTGTTTGAAAAAATTCAAACACAAACATCACTGGAAGTCTCACTTAAAACTCATTCATGCCATCAATCTTACCTAAAATATAAAAATTTATTTTGACAATTTTCATGTATAATACCTTAATATATTTTGTTAAAATGTTTCCAATTTACAATGTTTAAAAAATATTCTGATCTAAAAGATACAAAAACAAAAATGTTTCTTCTGTAAATTATGAAAATGTGTACGATTTAATTTATGATGAGCTTTGAGCCACCTAAAATTTTCTCTCTGGTAATAAATAATTTGATGAAAAATATTTTTAAAAATATTTTTTAATGAAAAATATTAACTGCATGAAAAAATTCTTTTTAAAATTCTTTCTAATAATGCTTTCTAAACTTTTATGCTTTTTAATTGGCTGAACTATAAAATTTGCTTTACAATAATAAATTAAACTATTTCCTTTACTAAATTATTTATATACTTTTAATGTTTATTTCTTAGCTAGATTTCAATTATAAAAAATAATATTTAAAAACTGAATGCGAATTAATTGAATTTATTTTATACCAACAGGTTTTCTTGAGATGGATACTTTTGATGAATGTAAAGTAGTTTTGGTGCCACTCGAAGTACAGAAAATTGATATGATAACCAATGGAACAGAGGTGGAAAACAATTTCAAGTGCAAATTTTGTGGAAAAATCTATAAATTATGGAAAAGATTCGTATCACATGAAATGAATTGTAATAATGATGGACAGTTCCTCAAAAATGACGCAAGATACCAATGCAGTGGTTGTGAAACGAAATTTAACGAAGAAGCGCAACTCACTCGACATCAAAGCAGCAGACACAAGAAATGTGCCTTTAATGAACTTTTTAAAAGAACTCGAAGGGGCACCCAGTATAATAATAAAAACTAGTAATAGTCATGTAATAACATGAATTATCTAACAGTAATTCGATATATTCGAAAACAAATTTTGAAAAAAATTATTTCTTGATATTGCTTTTTCGTACTCGCTCAGCTTTTTTATTAATCTAGTTATTAAGATAGGATGTCAAGGTAACAGTTTTAAAAATTATTCTTCATAATATGAAATAAAATTGTGACGTCCGAGGTACATTTTTCATTTTTTTTGTATTATTATTATTATTATTATCATCATCATCATCATCATCATCATCGAATACCACAGTTTTCATTCAATATTATTTCTAAGTAGCCTCGCGAAAAGAGATTAACTTTTGGTATTTGACGAGTCTACCTTATTCCACCGCTGTCACAAAATTTTGCCCTGTTACGTCCGGAGTGAACTAACGGGCAAGATCAAAAATAAATTAATAAATTATTACTTAACCTCGAAATATTTTTGAACTCTTTACCGCTCGAGAGTTTAGAAATATTGCGAGGTTACGTAATAATTTATTAATTTATTTTTGATCTCGCTCGTTAGTCCACTCCGGACGTAACTAATATGAAGTTATTTAGTATGTTACAGTTAAGAAATTAGAAAGTGGTTTCAATGATAAAAAAATCGAGGATTAAGTTTAAGCATTCTGTATAACTGTATTGATAAGTTGAGAATATAAAAAAAAATAATAAAAAATCTTTTTACATTTACTTATTCTGTCTATTTGCAATTAAGTGCAATGATTTTGCTTGTTGGAAAAATTGCATACTATTGAATATGGATTAAAATGTTTGTCTCTAAATCTGACAGAAATGATTGCTGAATATTAATATAATAATAACGAAATAACATTAAATAAGGTTTGTCATTAGTAATAAAATTTGTGTAAATAAAGAAAATACATTTAAAAGTCCAATTATTAGGACACTTACTAATCTAATTATTCTATTATTGCAGATTCAGATCCACTTGATATCAGTGATGTCTTTTTCACGGAAGCAGAATTATCCACAGGGGTAAAAGCTGTAAAAGTGTATCCTAAAGCACCACGTGGTCAAGTGACAGCACTTGAAGATCAGCATTATATTTGTGGAGAATGTGGAAAAGGATATAAATGGATGGACAATTTGCGAAGGCACCAAAGACTTGAATGTGGTAAAAAAAAATCTTTTTGCTGCTCTTTGTGTCCCAAAGCTTTTTACAGACAGTACGAGTGGAAAAATCATGTATCGTTAAAGCACCCTCAAATCAGTGGAACGGATTTGGATAACCCTTAAAATTCAGAAAAAATATCTGAATAAATTTCTGGGAGTAAAATTACTCTGCTAGTTATTTAAAAAATTAGCAATTAAAATATTTCTGTAATAAAATTGCACACATAAGTTTTTATTGTAAGATTGTCTTCAAACGATTTATACGATTTAGTACAAATAATTTCATGCAACCAACTTTGCAAAAAATCAAAAGAGGAAAGGTAAAAAAAAGAGGAAATAAAATAGAAGGCAACCAACCAACTCCCCTTCTTTCCTCCTTTTTTGTGACATTTTCATTTTTGATTTTGTCCAAATTTAGTTGCATGAAATTTTGAAATTTATTCTTGGACGAATGATCTTCAAGATTTAATATAATTTTTCTTATTTCTTAGAAAGTTGAAAAAAGTAAATGAAATTAGAAAAATTTAAACTGCAGATAACTTCAAATTATTTTCAGATTTTTAGAATAGATAATGATATTAAAATATGTTAAGTCCTATATCTGGTTTGAAAATAATCTAAATTACATATTTTATTGTTGGTTAAATAAAAACTGCGGGGTAGTAAAATAAATAAAATGGATTTGTTAAAAATTTATAATTAAAATTGAATTATAAATACTTTGACATACATTTTGTAGTTTGAAAAGTCGATTTATTATTCCTTTTTGAATTTTATGAAGATTTAACACAATTTTTTGTGTGATTTATATTTTCGAGTTTTGATTTGTGTTTGACTTTCCAATATTAGTGATGTACTAATTATTATACACTAAACATAAATAAAATACTTGATAAAATAAAAGACCGTTTTTTATTTCTCTGAATTCATAATCGTTTCACTATACGTTTTTATAATTATTTACTGTGTTGTTTCTTGAGTGTAATCTTTATTTTCTTTATAATTTTTCATTCGAAGGTGGTATGTATATTATATAATCTACAAAATAAAATTTTCATACAATTTGTCTGAAGAAGTTATCTTTAGTAAGAAGATTAAATTTATTAAATTCATTTAATTTAATTTTATTTTATTTAATTTTTTTATTTTATTTTATTTATTTATTTAAATTTAATTTAATTAATTTAAACAAACCTGCCAAGTCTTGCAATGATTAATGAAGTATATAGTAAGAAATTACATAAAAAATGTACAAAAGTAACTTCAGTTACATCAAATATTCTGATAGGACATTTTTTATCAATTTCTTTGGGCCTTCGGGGGCGCGGACACATTCTCATTGCGCGCTTCGCTCGCAAGTTTCAGCGCGCCTAGGGCGCTCGGAGTGTCCGTCGCGCTTCGCGCTCCGATATTACTGAAGGTCGCGCTTCGAGCTCCGTTATCGTTTCACCTCGCGCTGCGCGCGATGTCCTTATAGCTCGCGAAGCTCACCTCGCTCGCTAGTTTCAG
>JBAGKK010035168.1:0-10787 GCA_037177015.1 Euceroptres primus | reverse complement strand
TGCGTCACTATTGCGCACTTTGTTGCTACGCTACCGCTGAGCTCCGAGTTCAGCTTTCCTCGTCCCCTCGGACCCCTCGCCCATATTTGAATGTGTTAGTATGTATAAACTACTTCCTGGAAGCAGTATTTCGCTCGACAAAGAACCGCGCGTTCAGTGTATATTTATATTTATTTTGTAATTTAATTTGAAAAAACCTTATAACCTTTTTTTATATTTTAGCGCATCCAAGTCGGTTTACCTTTTTTTTACTATTCGTAATTTAAAATGTCAATGACGGAGTTACAGAAATTAACAAAAAATTCAATTTCCTGTAAATTTCTGTGTTTTACTAAAGACCTTGTTTTTATCTCCTCGCAATCATAGTAATGACAAAAATAAGCAGAAGGACTTTTAGTTTACTGGAAAGAGAATTTCGATTAGTGCAGTTTATTTGTTTCCGTTTTACATATCTTCGTACCTTGACCGTTCGTTAATAAAATCGGTGTTGAATAAAACTTGACCAAGAAACCAGTTTTTTCATCTTTTTTGCTTTTAGTCACACCTACTTGGTTGTTTCATTTTTTAACATCAATTTCCCTTTCATATGGTCCTGACACATAGACACAATCTATTTATAGATCGAAAAATAACATTGAGTAAATTTGCATCTTAAGTTGATATGAATTGCCAATTCTGAAAAGAAAACCGATTGTAAGATAACGCGACCGGATCTGTTATATAAAGTCTGTTTATAAATATGTTTGCTTTTATTATTAACTTGCGGGAATTATCTTTATTGTAACTATATAGAAAAAATGGGATTTCATTAAATTAATAATGAGATTTATTTATTTTAAAATTGACATTTTATTTAAATTTTGTTGAATCTTGTCTTTAATGCAACAATGGAAAGAAACTTTCATGCCTATTTATATAATAACAGGTTACAACAACAGTAGGATAGGTTTATAAAAAGTAAAATGCGAACCACATTGTTACAAAAAAAGAAAACTCGAAAATAATGGACCTTCGGTTTACATTGTTTGCAAGTTAATTCCTAAGCAAAGCGTCGGTTTCGTGAAGTGTTTACTACACAGTACATTTTAATGTTTCTCTGATTGTTATACGATTAGTTAATCGAATTTAGCCAAAGGCACATGATGCTTACAATTAGTAGTAAATAGAAATAAATCTTTAATGAACAGATGACGTGAAGGCAATGTCGTTTAATTCAAACCTTATTTCATTGGATGTACTTAATGTAATTAATTTCAAAGTCACATCTGTTATGTCAATAAGAGGATTTCCTATATAGATCACATCATGATAAAAATAATTAATAACAAAAACTTATTAGGTTGCATAATTATCGATAAAAAGCATATAGTTTAAAAAAATAAAAGAATTATACCTGGTTTGAAACTTTTCAATTTTGCAACTCAGTTTTTAATTAGTGTCAATTTTTTTAGAAGGGGTGTCCTTTCATTCCACTTCCGGTTCATAATTTTAGCTTAGAAGCTGTTTTTAACAACAGTAATTATTATTCAACACGAAGGGGGAACAAAGTCCTTGAAACCACGCACTGCTGAACATTTGGTTTATTAGCTTCGCCTTTGACAATTTCAACTCTTATCAGCTATGACTTTTGTTAATTAATAATAGGAGTCACTTCAATTGAGTGATCAAATTCTATGGTCAGAACTTTATTTTAGCCGATACACTCTATTCTCAGATATCGAACTTATTGTTAATTTATTCTTATCAGAACTTTAGAACCACTTCATCTATACATAAGAATTTTTAATACATTTAAAAAAAATGTTTTAATCTTTGAAATTTTTCAATTTTATTTGTAATTAGGTGACTTTTTCAACAGGAGGTTTCAATTTAAAATGCTAATATTTCAGATTCTGATGTCCTTCAATTTTTGTAATGCTGATTATATTTTTCATAAGCAGTTAATCGATTCCAATTATTTTTTTAATTGGTGAAATAGTATAGTGAAAATTTATTGATATTAGGCAGTGTCTAGTATTACGGAAATTTCCGTACAACTAGCACTCAATATAATATGGGCCCAGACTATGAATTTTCCGTAAGGATAGTTTGTCCCCCCTTTTTGTCTTACGCTAGTTGTACGGAAAATTCCGTAACAATATCCTCGACCTTGATTAGAACTATCATTAAAAGCAGACTTAATCATCTCTTAGAGATGCTGATTGAGTGAAAGGAAGACGGTAGTCGGCGCTAGGATTGCGTAAATCGGTAAATCATTAACTATTCGTTAGATTCTTTGGCATTTAGCGAGTCCGATGTCCTCAAACGCATTGAGATAATCACCACATTAAGCATGATATTCTCTTGTTGAACACGATAATGGCAGGAATTTGATAAAGAAACCTCCGTGACAATTCTATTCTTCCGTAAAGTTTGTAAATGTACACTGTACATTGTGTCTATATTAAAACTTATTTCATTACTTTACAAAATTTATATATCATGTGTTAAAGAAACATGAAACGAACCTCTGATGAAATTTTTATTTAACGATCGGTAATCAATTAGACATTACTCAAAACAGTTTAATTACAATTGCAGGCGTTCTAATTTCACGGCTTTCAAAGTTCAAAGTTCAATGTCTTTAATTTAAATGCATTCAATATTTAACGCTTTCCGTACGCTTTAATTACTTCCATCGAAGTAATTTACTTTAAGTATAAAACATTTTTAAATTAATGTTTCAGAATATTCGAATGAATTTGTATATTTTTTAATCATCCTAGCTTTCTGTTGACTAGTTCTAAAAATAATGCCGAAGTAAATCCTAATTTTAATTTTGAATTAGAAATATCATGAGGTAAATTCCATAAATATCGCGTCACCTTGTATACTTGAAGAATTTTTTATTTCTTTTAGTGTCTATGCAAAGGTTAGCAGGCAGATGATGGAATCGGGTATAGGTGACTTTTTCCATTGCCTTTCTCTTTCACACTGCTTGTGAGACTTTCTCCGTCTCCCTTCTCATCTTTTGCCGGCCGGCAAGACAAACTGATCCGTTGCATTTTCAATTGATCGATTTGTGAAAACCATGACCACCTTTCCAGGAGAAATGCGAAAGGCACATCTTTCTGAGTAGATTCACTGACTTCAAGTCAATCCACCAGCTTCTTTAGAACTTAAAATATTGAAATCTTCAATTTATATTTTATTGCAAATAGAGCATTCGGACAATTTTTGTCCACCCCCGAATGTTTGGCCTTTTCCTTAAAATATACTCAATAAAAAAATATTTTAAAATAAAATTATACCAATAAATACTGCAAGATTGTTATCGGTACACTCTGCGCTATTTATTAGTACATCATAAAAAATTTTGATTTTTAAGCCGAAACTATATTTTATACATTATTATCTATTCTTATACACTCATTAAAAATTACATTAAAGAAAGTTTCTAAATTTAAATCGTTGAAATTATAAAAGCATATTGAATTTTTTGAATACCTTGCAAATTGAAGAGGCATGGAAACTCGCACACTTTCGATTTAAAAGCGTTAAATATTGAGTGCATTTAAATTAAAGACATTGAACTTTGAACTTTGAAAGCCGTGAAATTAGAACGCCTACAATTTTATGAATTATAAATATTTATAGGTATAAGTCTATACTCTATAAATTATTGAAGGAATTACAATTGAAGAAATGCAATAAAAGCAAAAAGTGCTTAGTAATTAGAATCAATAATTTGAATAATCAATTATGATAGATCGATAACTAATTTCTATTTACTTCTGATGACAAGTAATAAAATTTTTAACAACCAAAATTACCACACAGCGAGACTTTATAATTATAACGCCGATAATAGCTTTATCTAAATCTAATTGTTGGCGGCGATTTCTAAATGATATTACAAAGTCGGTTTCAATTTCAATTCAACGAATAGTTATTCGAGCGGATATTTGCTTTCGCTTGACTCGACGCCTGGATCAAGACACAACGATCTGCAGAGTTCCATTGTCCTCTAATGACGTGATCTATCCAGCTATATCACCTTATACAATCGACTTTCCTATATGGTACGCAGCGAAACGCATTCTCTTGATGGAATTTCTCCATTAAATATGACTCTCGTTCCCCTTATGTCACTACGTGTCTTCAAACATGTTAACATCTGTCTTTTATGTCGATTACATGTCACAAAGGTTATAGCTTAGATCCGTATGTAAAGACAAGGTCAATGTCCTTTTGTCGTACGAAGTGTTGACAGAATCTATTAGATCGTATAATATACTTCAGTGATGAATTGAACATGTTCATTTCGTGAAAGATAAGAAAAGAAGAAGTGCATCAGAGAACGATAAAAAAGGCTTCATATTCTTTTGATCTACAATCTGTTTGACAACGATCAAACCATTTTTATTAATCAAGTTGGGAGATTATAAAAGAACAATATTTGCTTGATTTAAACAATTTTTTATTTGAATTAAACAAAATTAATTTAAATTGAATAAGATAAATATACCATTTGTTTGACAGTACATAAAATCCGCATAAGGATAAAAGATTGTGAATTTGCTGGATCATTGTCAAATTTAAAGTGACATGAAATTGGAACATTTGGAAGTTTACAGACAACTTTCTTATTATCAATTTTTCGCAAATCGAAATGATCTTAACAATTCTGGTATACAAAAAACATAATGCAACCAGGAAATTTGCTTCCATTTTCCACTCTCTTTTTTATGTCTCTAAAATGTATATTCAAGTCACGTGCGCGGAATTCTTTTGTGGATTATGGTAGTAGTAATACGCGAGACAAAAGGGAGCAATTAAAGTTTCGGAAAATTGCAATTTCTCCGAATTGCAATTCTTGTAGCTGTGGTTGTCGCTATATCGTGATCGCGGTCAAGATTACAAACGACGTATAACTGCGGCAGCGGAAAAAGGATGTCTAGGACGCGGGTACCTTTTCTACAGGCATAGCATGCACGATTACGCTTCATAGCTGGTTGCCCTTGCACCTCTAACTCCATTAAAGAATGTATTTTCAAGAAGGAAGAAAACTATCTACTGCACCATTGACCGCGAATGAAATCTATTGTTTACATAAGGCATATTATTTCCTTCTTGCGGTAATGCCCGATTTTCTCGCCGTTGCTTTAATTTTAATTTATTCGGTTCATTCATGCGATGTCAAGCCTATCCAAGCGGATATCTTTTCTTCTTTTTTATATATTTGTATAAAGTAAATTATACGAGTATTATAAGAAAGTTCTCTCTTTTACGAAAAAAATACTACTAAGAAAGTGAGTCTTCTTTTGTAAATAATTTGGCTTTGGCGAAACCGATTTATTGGAACCGCATTCATCTGTGACTGAGATTCCTCCATTTCCTTCCCAGTTACAGACAAATTAGGATTTCTACTAGAACAAATTAGCAGCACGGAGAACTTTGTCTTAAAATGTTTGAATGGACGTCCTCTTGAAGCCCTAAAAAATTCGAGGCTGAATTCTTAATCAATTTTTTGTTATTAACAAAAAACGTGAAATCGCAACATTTTCCCAACACGTTTGCTTGGATTGTTACTTTCGATTAAAAGATACACTGTTAGAAATTTCTATGGCAATTTTCAGAGTAGTGAGACTGAAGCTTTATGCAGTTACACTTTGGTAAATTTCAGATACAATTTGGTAAATTTAAGAAAAATTTAGGAAAATTCAGTTACAAGTATCTGAAAATTTATTTACATTTTGGTAATTTTACGATACTTGTAACTGAAAATTATGAAACCTGTTAATAAAAATTTTCAAACTTGTAACTTAAAATTCCGAAACTGTAACAGAAAAAATGTTATGTTCAGTTAACTGAAGCTTTATACAGTTACATGTAACTGAAAATTTAGTTACAATTTGGTAAATTTTAGATAAATTTAGGAAAATTCAGTTACCGCAACTGAAATTTAAGTCAAATTAATGAAAATTCAGTAACAGTATGATAAATTTCAATTACGATTTGGTCATTTTTAAATACGTTTTCTGAAAAGTACTTATCTCAAGTTTTATAAAAATTTCTGTTACTTTCGTAACCTAAAAGTTCCAGAATTTTACGAACATTTCTAACAGTGTAGGTAAAAAGTGTATAGGACTTTGTTTTAAGAGCATAAAATAAGCTTTAAAATGAGCGACAAATAGTTTATGAGATATGAATTTGTTAATTAACATTGTGCGTTTTTCAGGGAAGACAAAGCGGTGATGAATTTTCATTGTTGTAAAAAAAATCGCGATCGGGTTCTTGCTATTGGATTCTCAAATTGCATAGTTCAAAGTATTAAAAAACATTTTTTTTTTATTTCAGATTCCAAAAATGACAGGAGGGTGAGGGAGCACTTTTTTTAAAAACATTCATATTTTGTAAAAAAAAATCTGTTGAGTTCAATTTTGCTGAAATATTTAATAGATTGTGCATCTTCAGGAAAAAATATGTTTAAAATACCAACAACATTTTTCACGTTATTTTTAACAAATAGTTATAAACAATAATTTTTTTCCATACTTAGAGCTGCCAGAAAAATCTGAAAAAAATTGGATATAAACATTGAGGAAGGTGAATTTTAATTATTATTTTTCCAAAGTCCTACGTGCAATATATTCGTTGCAAAAAATATTATTTAAACAAATTTTATAATCAATTTCACAGAACTACGCCAAATTATAATAGACATTTTTTTTAAATTTGGAAATAATGATTTGTTATAAACAATGTGAAAAATTTTGTTGACATCTTAAATATAATTTTTCCTCAAGATGCGCAATCTGTTAGATATTTCAGTAAAATTAAACTCAACAGATTTTTTTTAGAAAATATTAATATTTAAAAAAAAGTGCTCCCCACTCCTCTGTCATTTTTGGATTCTGAAACCCAAAAAAATGTTTTTTAACACTTTTAACTATCCAATTTGAGAATCTAATAGCAAAAACCCGATCGTCACTTTTTTTTGTAACAATGAAAGTTCATCATCGCTTTGTCTTCCCTGAAAAACGCACAATGTTAATTAACAAATTCATATCTCGTAAACTATTTGTCGTAGGATATTAGCTAAGGGCTCATTTTAAAGATTTTTTTATTACCTAAAAACAAAGTTCTATACATTTTTTACCTATCTCTTAATCGAAAGGAAAAATCCAAGAAAACGTGTTGAGAAAGTGTTGCAATTTCACGTTTTTTGTTAATAACAAAAAATCGACTAAAAATTCAGCCTCGAACTTTTCAGGGTTTCAAAAGAACATTCATACAAACATTTTAAGACAAAGTTCTCCGCGCTGCTAATTTGTTGTAGCAAATGGCTTTTTTGCGGCTAATTTGACTGTACTGTCCCTCATGGGTGCAAAATTCCTTGTGATAAATTTGGAAATCATAAAAATCTATTAGTATGAAGTAGATCTAAATAGTGGTTGAATTTTTTAAACTATGATTAAGTTTGCACTGAAAAAAAGTATTTGGGGTGACTACTTTAGTATCTACAAACTTTTATTAGTTGATGTATTAAACATTTTATTAGTTAGCGTAACTATTCAGTTTGTGACAACAACAATTTTACTAGTTACACATCAACTAATAGAAGTTTGTACTAAAGAAGTTGGCCCAACAACCCATTTTTTCAGTGTGGAGAGTTTAAATTAACATTTTTTAAAAAGATTTCGAGCATGATCTGTAATTAAGACTTTGCAAATAGCTATTATCTTATACCTGGCTGAGAAACTTTGAAATGGAAAATTATCAAATCGGTATAAGTGCCACAAAAATAAATCTTTGCTGACAGTGTTCACGGACAAATTGGAGCACATTGGAGAAAAACAAAAGAAATCTTGAACTTCGAGGATTTTAAAACTTTTCAAAAAGAAGTGCGTCCTTTAATTGAAATAATAGAAATAGAAGTGCAAGACTTCAGAAACCTTGATGAAACTGCATATAGAAAACGTCAGAAGCATTCCAACTTACCATTATTCAGCGACATTAAGGAGGCTCATTTAAAAAAAGGCAGTAGATTATTGCATTACAAAACATCATTTTCCGGTGAGTATAAAGAAGTTGAAATTCTGAGAAGTGACTTTCAGGTGACAACTTCTTTAGGTCCTCAATTGTCAGCACCTCGTGGAATTAAAGAAATAAAAAAAGCGAAAATTCTTAAGGAATTATTACCCGAAATGCCTGCAGATAAAAGGCCATTTTGGGAAAATTTACATACGAACTTGTGCAGATGCTCTGGAGCCTTTTGTTAATTTCCGATAAACTTTTTGTCAGAATTTGTTGCAAATTAGGTATATTTTTTGCATCTTTACTATGCTATATACGACGCGATACCCTGGAAGACTCATTTTCCTCTTGAAAGTCACTTCAAAGAATGTCGGTTACTTTACAATCTTCGGTGAATGATGTTTTTTTTTTGACAATCTTTTTTTTTGTTTATTACCTTTAATGCACTGTAAATCGTGCGATATTATTTTATTCTGCAGCAATATTATTTTGATCTGAAGTGGATCATTTGTTCTATTGTCACAGTCTTTTGTTTTTCGATCTCTTACTTTCCTGCAGATTAAAATTGAGATTTTCTGTGCGATTATAGATTTTTTAAGCGATTGAGAAAAACAATTATACATTTTTAAAATAATGTTTTAATACAATTCTATGATGGCTCGATTCTCTACTTGAAATTAGAGAAATTTCATTTTAAAAACTCAACACTTCATCGAAATGTTTTTCAAAAAAACATGACTCAGTTGTCGGTAAAAATTAATTATTGTCAACTTTTTATTTTTATTTTTATTATGAATTATTACCTCTTTTTGAAAATGACCATAATTTTCGCACTCGTAGAAAAAATAAAAATTCTAATTCTTTTCTTATAATATTGACCAGAAATAATGTACAAACATTATAAAAAGTATTACAAAAAAATGTATCGTATTGCATGGATATTGTGCATATTAGAATTATTGTAAATCACACATATTACCATAATTAATACAGCTTTCGTATTGTATTAATTTTACTACAATTTAATTACAATTAAAATAATTTAAAATAAAAAATTAAAATAATTTAAAAATTTCATAAATTAAATCTTCCGAATAATTTTATTTACCCTCATTATCCTTGTCAAAATTTTAAATCGTAGATTTAAGAGTATTTTAATAATGTATAATATACTCAGGATAAACATTTAATGTAAAAAATTTATTAAGTTAGTAAAAAGATATACAGTTAATTACGAAAAAAAATTACAGTTGAGTAAAAAAAGAGTAACATTAGTTGAAGTAACTCATTTCACTGTACGATGATGATCGTCTGTCTGGATATAGAAATATCACCCACCGTTCATAAATTGACAGGGAAACCCAGGGAAAGCAAGAATAAGAAAAGTTTAAGTGGAAGTGACTGACCTGCAGCTAGCTGGGAGAAGGTCCCTTCGGCTGGGAGAAGGTCCCTTCGGCTTTGACTCAGGATCCAACAAAAAAACACCCAAAAAAAGGTCAACTATGTGTGAGTAATCCGCGTGATTTTTCGACTGTCGGCCTTATGGCAACTGCGAAATACTACGTTTTCATTTTGGACAGCAGAGTATTTCTGATTGGAGACAAAAGACGACCACCTGATGAAATCGGGGGGTATTTATAGTGGATTAATTCTATTGGAAGGAGTGACCTTCGCAAAACGTCAAAGAAGCATGTACGCTTCACAAATCTGTGTAAAAGCACGCGCGCTTCATTTGTTTCGTCTTTTTATATTGTGTGTCTGACTACACAAGTAATTATCATTTGTTTGCATTATTTTAGCACTTTACGCTGGTTGCCTATCTCCTGACGTTATGACAGAAATTCCAAAAATTTCGGGATATAACAATATCAGTAAATTATTGATCTGCGATGATTAACATTTGCCATTTTACAATTTTTTATAAATATTAAGTTCGTTATCTTTTTTAATACTTGTTTTCTGTTAGACCTTATTTAACGCTTATTTAACGTTTTATAATGAATTTTGCATGAATAATATGTCATAAATGTACAGAATATGTTTAAACAGTACGCTACGAATAAAATCTATCAACATCTAGTGTTTAATTACATAGCTTTTTTGATTTTCAAAAGGGGCCCGTCTTAAGATACCGGGTTGTCTAAGACGAGAAAAATACATATTTTTTTCAACATCGAAATTTATTGTCTTTTAAACATTTTTAGTAGTGTTGTAACAGTTGTAACATTTCTTTTGTAAAAAGGACTATTAGTATTTTCAGCGTAAAAAAATGAAATTTAATAATTTTAATTTTGCATCACAATAGTGCTAAAATGGTGACGTTCCTTCTTACTAAAAAATTGTTAGCACGAAAAATAAGTTTTATCAGTTATGAATTATGAATTTTTAAGGCAATTGTGTAAACATAATTATTTTTTTAAATGAACGATTCGAAACATTTAAATAATGTTTACTTAAAAATTCACTCCATAAATTCTAGAATATAGAAAACGACAAAATTGGTGTCGTGAAATAGATTAATTATTTAAATTAGACACCAATTGTGATATCGCAATTGGTAATTCGATTGATTTTTGATGCGTGAAAAATTTACACCTGGTTACACAGTATTAATTTATAGTTACACTGACCACCGGATTGACGACGCACTGCTCGATGGCACCGTTCACGCTTCACTGATTCTGTCTCCCCCCAGGGTTGCCAGGAAAAATCAACGATTGTCGCCATCTGCTGAGAGAGAAATCGCCAAAAATCGTAAAAAGTCGCCA
>JBAGKK010035147.1:0-10789 GCA_037177015.1 Euceroptres primus | reverse complement strand
GGTATAATACAGTCTTAAGTAATTTTGTAGAGTATGCACTATCAACATAACCCCCCCCCCCCACTGAGTATTATGGAAAATATATGTACATAATCGAAATTATGAAAAGGAAATATGTAACAACTAAATCAATAGCTTAGTTTTGTTTTAGTTCCGAGGTAAAAATTATCTGCAACAAAAATTAATTTCACATCAGGATAAATTTTACCCAAATAGCAGGATAACTTTTTCTTGTTTTTGAAAGACATGTATTTTGAACGGTGTGAAACTGTCTGAATAAACAGTTATTCCCTTAAGAAATTAACTGTAGGAATATACATATATATTCTTTAACTGATGATATGGTTAAAATCCTTTTACGTCCGAGATAATAAGGTATAATAATAAAGTAAAAAACATCATAGATGTTTATAATGGTTAAAGCAACGACGTCATTCAGACCATTTTATTGTTGTTAAAATCCCAACGTTTCGAAATCTATATGATTTCCTCTTCATTAATTAGATGTTCCCCTGAAGAGGAAATCATATAGATTTCGAAACGTTGGGATTTTAACAACAATAAAATGGTCCGCATGACGTCGTTGTTTTAACGTTCATAAACATCTATGATGTTTTTTACTTTAACTGTAACAAATCCTATCCTTAGTTTTTTCTGTTTAGTTGCTACTGTATCATATAGGAATAAATGCATTTTACGAAAAAGTTAAGAATTTTTACCTATTTGTTAAGCATAGCAGTATTCGAAAGATTTAGAAGGGCAAATTGTATGATACTTTCAATAAATTTAGAGAAAAATCATTATACAATATACACAATTGCTTTAAATAACCTAACTTTTTCAACATTCTGGCATACATTACTGTAAAACAAACTCGACTCGCCCACAATGTGTCAATTGCTGTAAAAGAGTGCGCCGCATTAAACGCATCTCCGGTATGAATATTCATTCAAACCTTGTTACAAAAAATATTTAAAATGAAATTTCTCTTTTTGAAATGGAATTAGATAATATATTCCAAGTCACGCAGATGACTGGGACGTGTGGATAGTAGCTTAAAAGAGGTGTCGCAAGGCCGCCCCCGCAAGAAACGCTTCTCATCCCGTCTCGTCGACATAATTTCTTCTTGAGTTTCTCGCACCGCGCGACATGTTTAGGAGCTGTTGGAACGCGGCCGAAAGGGACTTAACACGATGGAAAAAGCACATCCAACGAGGCAATTTGTGGGACACATCAGTAGTCGGCGGTATTTGAGCAAAGAGCTGCCGCAGCTTCTGTTGCTTTCATTAGCGGCGATGCCTAGCTTATTCGATAAAACTGAAAAATTCCAATGTCGCGTAAAGAAGAAATATAGGCATATATGCTCGGCCTTTTAAGGAATCAAGCGGACAAAGTGAATCTGGATCCTGGTTGACGTCCGCAAGGACATCACAGGTGAACGTTGAGAAAAGATCATTCACAGGAATTTATCAAGTAAAGTTATTTTTTATTTGCTACAGATCGCAATTGTAATGTAAATGATTGTATTAATTAATAGTCTTCAATTATTTATTCACGATAAGTAAAATGTAATCAATAGTTAAATGTAATCATTAATCGTAATTAATCGTAATTAAATGTAAATAGGGAAGCTTTACGTTTTCTAGAAGTAAATGCATTCACTCCCGTCTGGAGGTAAAGAATATACGACTTGGAGTCTCCGAAGTGCACTCGTAATCCTGCCTACTGTTGCTGATAAGACGTGAGGAGTAGAAATAAGACTGAACGATAAACTAGTTTTAGTCGCATACGACAATGCGGCCTTGACACACTAGCCAAGTTTGCAGCCTAAGGCGTTGAAATCATCCTGGATTGAAAAATTAATTATCTGTTTCTACGTGTCCAATCAATAGTGAAAAATGTCCAGTTTATTAAACACCAGTCTATGATGAGATCAGAATTTACTTGCGACACAGTTGCAAGAAATCTATTTATGAAAGCAGTATATTTATAAAAAGAAATTATACAAATAAAAACCATACTGACACAGTAAAAACTCGAAATCCTGATAGAACTAAATTTGGTATTTGAACAGTGCACACGACAAAAGCATCTCACTTCAATTTCTTCCGCGAATACTGATAAAGTATACAATTTGTGGATTCAAATATAATCGAAAACATGATTTGCCTTTTGTTTCTGGTATCATTTTTGAACGTGAAGTTGGCCAGAGAGCATATTAGAAGGCCTAAAAAAGGATCCCGGATTGAAAAAAAAAGTTTGGTAAGTAATTGCAAAGTGCTTTTAGGAATGGATGACAAGAATCTCTGCAAGCGAATCACGATCCCATTTTCTTCTCTTTTGTCACGATGTTGAATCTTTCCATTTACAAGGATCGAACAATCGATTACTTCCACGTTTCTGAAAGAGCCCATCGCTCTTGACCGAATGTTTGGTAGCTCCACCCGCTTGTACGTCGTTATCTGTGGATCATCTGAGCGTTAATGGCCTAACCTATACAGGAAGGTCCGGCCACGTCGTGCGCGACGCTCACTTGCTCGACATTCCGTACAAATGTTCAGTCGATCAGATTAACCAAGAGGTTTTCCTGTTTTTTTTCCATCGTTCCTCCCAGAGCAATGTAATTTTGTCCAGCGATTCCAAGCAAGGCGATCAAATGCGAATGCAACGCACGCCTCGCATCGATATAACGTGAGCTTAAGCAGTTCGCGTGTCCCTGCGAAAATGCATCCAGCATACTCTGCACGTAAACCGGACGACTTCACGTATAGCGCATATCAGGTGTGCATTTTCAAATATTTTTAGTACTTTCCACCGCTTAAAGAGGTTAATTTGACGTAATCATCGCTTTGCATGGCATACAAATATTCTGTAACGTGCGGTTGCTTTCATACAGATTTCATAATTCACTGAAGCATGTCGAAAAAATAATTATTTTGTGCTAATTGTGCAAAAACAGAGACGTGACGGTTTCCACAAGCGTTTTTCGTTGTATCAGTTTTAAAATGCTGGCAAAAAAGGGAAAACCTAAATATAAAATCGTTTTCGAATAGACGCAGTATAAGAAAACGATTCGCAGTAATTTCAGAAATGAGCTGAAAGAGCGCTGTGGGAACTTTGAAGTAATTTATAGGATGTTGTAGCAGTATTTTTATAGAATTGGACATCGCGCCATGGGAACGATAAACTGACAAAAAACTAGGGCCCCGATCGAGATCGTGGCTTACGCCCACGAGCGCTAGATAACCATTGTCTCGCGTGCTTAAAAAGACGTTCTCGTTTACTCTCGACCGCCATTTCCCACATAAATCATATCGATGATCCTAAATGACTGCGTGTCCGACGGTGGCGTGGTCAGTAGCCTTTTCTTTTAAATTTTTCTAAATTAAGCACTCATACCTTCAACCTTGTCCATCAGCTTCTTTGTAATTGCTTGAACCTTTATTCATCCTATTCACTTCAAAAAACATTTAGTTGAATCAACAAAATTTTTGGTAAATCAAAAGAAAAACAAACAAAAAATAATTTATATTGCAAATAGTTTTGTGAAGTGTGATCTTTAAAAATTATCCTCACATTAGGATAGAGACAACTTCAGACCAGTCAGTTCTCTTTCGTGTTTCTGATCTTTTCTTTTAATCGACGGAAGTTTCGCAAAGCATTTCGATTCATTCATAAAAACCTGTCTGCAACAAAAGTTAAATATTCAATTGGATCATTCTCTTCGTAAATCAGAATGATGAGTCAATGGTAGATAACGATTCAGCGTCAATCTTATACCTTTCCAATAGTTTCAGACACGGGTCAGTTGAGAAACGAAGACTTAGTTCCAGTATCGATCTCACTGCAAGATGTTCGGGCAGACCAATAAACAATAGAAAGTCTTGTCGAAATATCGTTTCGAGGTGGATTGACTGAGATTGAAAAAGAGGAAGAGAGACTGATTGAGCATGAATCGCGGCGTGGGAACTTTGCAAGTCCACCGACTGGCAAACCTTTTTTTCGTGTTGCAACTTTTAAGCTCGGAATGTTAAACTGCAACAGCGATCAATAAGCAATCTAGATTCAAGATAAATGGTGCAAACTCTCAAAAAGAATGTTTTGATGCTCTTTTTTGAAAATATGTTGTTCACAAGGTTTTAAACAAAGTTATTACATCATTTTTTTAATATGACGCTTTAGTCATGACTAGTATTTCAAATTCTCTTACTACATCATTTAAAAAATAGTTATATGCCATATAAGAGATAATGGAATATTTTTTAAGTCACACTTTTTAGATAAACAAATTACGTCCGCTAATGCGAAATTTAAGACGACTTAAAACATCCGATAACTGTATTGAGTGAATTGTATATCGAAATGCAAGATCCGTTATTTAATTTGAATTAAAATAATTATACCTCGAGCAAATACCTGCTCACGGTGTAACCAAAATGATTTGATCCAGGTTCAGCTACAGTATAGGATCATAACTATAATTTTCTTTCTTTTTTCTTCCTTTCCTCAGGTGTTGAGATGTGGCAGTCTGCAAACCCTAGCAGAGGATGTTCAAGGACGCACCTGTCGTCTTCTCATCTGTGTCTTTTTCTTAGGTGATTACATCCCACTTCCACTCGTCCAACTTGTCGCTCTCTTCTACCTACTTTCGTTCTTCCTTACGGTACATTCCTTACATTTAATCGTCTGATAACATATAATCCACTACCAATAAATACTTCGATCCATCAAATTGAACAATTTCAGTTTTTAAATGCAAATTTTTATTTCACACTCAATTATTTAATTACATCTTTTCATATAAAAATGTGTATACATCTTTTAATCGTGAAACGATTGATCATTTTTATCAACTTGTTTAAACCAAAAACAGCTTCTGATGCTTTTTTTTAAATTTACTTATGTTGACGTCAATTCACGAGAGATAATTGACACTAACAGCGAAAGAGGTATCCTAGCCAAATTACAATCTCGTCGACGCAGGTGTACAGTTTCTTACGAGCGCGTGTGGCGATTACCGTTTATCCGTAGAAGCCTTCTGTTATCTTGTGCTATTCCCGTCAAAAGACATCCGTGTTGCCAGTTATTTTTAAGTTTGAGTCATTCGCAACCTCTAACGGTCCCATAGAGAAAAGAACATTTTCGAATTTCTATCTAATGTTACATCTTCACGTAATAAATCAAATCACCTGAGCAGATGATTTCTACATCCTTCCTAATAACTATATTTATTACATTATAGCAACAATTCCTTCTGAGATTTAATTGGATTGAATAAAGACCTAATTATGGATGCATTCGGGACGATTTCGAGAAAACTCGAGAATTAATCAAAACATGTTCGGATAAGATCAACAGTTAATGGAAATCAAGAATCTGGAATAAAAATTTTACGAGAATCTTGACGAGAAATCTCGAAAATTTTTATTCGAGATTGATGATTTCCATTAAGAATTGACCTCAGCCGTACGTATTTTGAGCAAATCGATTTTTCTCGAAATCGTCCCGAATGCATCACTACTCCTAATTAAATAGAACCTATTTTAAGCCCCAAAAGAAGTCGCCTCTTTGACTCTAATTCCAAAATTCCTACTTTAAGATCCAATAGAAGCCCCTTTGCCTCCTATTTCCAGAAGACCTGTCTTGAACCCCAATAGAAGCCTCTTTGTCACCTAATTCCAAAAAACCTATTTTAAACACCAAAAGAAGCCATCCGTTTTCCCCCTATTTCGAAAATTCCTATTTTAAGCCCTAATATAGGCCCCTTTGCCTCCTATTTCCAAAAGACATGTCTTAAGCTCCAATAGAAGTCCCGTTGTTCCCTAATTCCAAAAGACCTATTTTAAGCCCCAAAAGAAGTCGCCCTTTGTCCTTCTAATTAAGTGAGACCTATTTTAAGCCCCAAAAGGTCTCACCCAGTAGAGAAAAAGGGCAAACAGTAGTAACAAGAACTACGAAGCGGACGATCGTGCCGACTTAACAATCTGCATTTACTTCCACTTAAAATTCACAGCTCGACTCGTACCTTTTGCAGGGTCCTTTTGTAGCTTTCCATCGCACCAGCGGTGCTCGTGTAAGTCGATACCATTTCTGTGGGAATTTATCGCGCTAATTTTCGGAACAATGGAAAAAAGCGAGGTCCGTTTATACGTCGCTTCGTCTCTGGTCACGCGGTGCGAATTACTTCTCCACTTACGTACTCTGTTGTCGTAATGTTGGGCCCTGCTAATGTTGATTGCACCCTGCCGTAAATATACTCCGGACTAATGTGATGCAAGTTTACCGGTCGCTGGTTACACGATGACCCCCCACTGTCTTCACGTAGAGTCGCGTGTACCTCCGACGATTCTCCCCTTAATGCACGAGGATCGAGTGGATCTTGGCAACACAACTATCCTATACTACCCTCGTCACCAATTAGGGATTCGAATTCATCGACCTTCCCGATTTGGCCATTAAACGACCGATCTACGTGGGAATGCCAAGGCGTGAATTCTACCAGAAACTACATGCATGAGAACTTCAATTCCTGGCTGGTGGGGCAATGGATGCAAGATCCGGAATTTAATTGGAATAATAAGTTCATGCATAATGAGCAATCTTGATCTAAACCAACTGCCATGCGAGTTTGACTTCAAGACTCGTTTTTTAATCAGTTGCATGCAACTATGTAAAGAAGTCTGGCTGATTTCTAAAACTGCACCGCTTTTTTATCAAATTAAACACGAAACCACCTTAACTGATAAAGTTATTCAACTTGGATCTTTACTGGAGTCCGAGCCGTATTAGGGTCACCTGCCTGAACTACAGACTGATAGCAATTACTGTACCTATAATCAGAATTACAACATCAAAAGTAAAGTTAACTAGCTAATACTCAGTGGGCGATTGTACTGACCCCCGATGAAAATAATCGCCTATAATGTTGGATGTTATTTTGGCTTTAGGGCCAGAATAAATAATTCAATTAATTTTTATTCGAACCAATTCTTTCACTTATCGTGTTAATGAAAACTATCCAAGTCATCAGTTTTCATGCATTTTTGCAACAAAGTAGACGACCAAACCGAACCGCTCGCGCTCCACAATTCATTCTGTCATAATGTATAAGCATTTAACAATTTCCACAAGGTTAGTTGACAAAAATCTCATTAATTACAAGTCGAATTTCAAATTTCAATACACTCTCATTATTATTTATTTTAAGACTCAAAGAATTTATGACCAGTTTATTACTTTCCAATTATACACTGGAACCTCGATATTACTTCTCTCCATTTATCTTATTCCTAGAATATCGTCATTTAGGAATTTTCATCCCTTATGGTAAAAAAATTTACATGCGTACACAATTCATATTATTCCTACATAATTCATATTATTCCGACCGAAAGTGGTTCGTACGGCCCTGACAGTTTTTGTTCAGAGGCACTCAAACATAGCCTCCATTTAACTAAGGCAATGCCCAAAATCTGAGTTAAATGGAGGTTTGTATGTAATTTCAATTTACCACTTCATTATATTACATTACAAATTTTATTTGTTGCTTAAAACAAATAAGTTCATCCAACTATTGTAAGGACAATACATTTTTTAATTTCTGAGAACTGTACCAAAGTTACCAAAATTATTATTACTTAAGACTGTATTAGACCATTATGCTATGTTACAAATTTTATTAGTTGCATAAAACAAATAACTTTGTAAAATTATTGTAAGGACAACACACTTTTTAATTTGTGCAAACATTACTAAAGGTATTATTATTTAAGACTGTACTAAACAAAATTGGAAAATTCTAATATTATATTACAAAAAAAATTATCAATTGCTTAAAACAAATAAGTTTATTCGATTATTCTTGTAAGGAAAATAAAAAATTTTTGTTTCTTATTTCCTCTAAATCAAAGTGCATAATCTACAAAAGTAGTTAAGATTGTAATTTACCAAATGAATAATTTCTTACAAAATTCAAACTGTGTAATTCACCGAAGAATATTAATCTGCCAAAAAAATTTTTAAATTACATTCGTACACTGCGTCCCTGATACCAAAATTTTTGTAAATTTTTTCCATAATAAACAATAACCACTGATGAGGGCCACCTTTGTGCGCCGAAACGTGTGGTTCAATTAAAACTTAATTGAATTATTTATTCTGACCCTAAAGCAAAAATTAACACCTAATATTATAAACGATTAACTAGCTAATAATCATCCACAAAACTCTAATATTAAAAATCCATGCTTCATTGAATGTGGGGAAAGCAGTCATGAATATTAAACATTTCCACGAAAAACGTGACGCAAGAACGATCATTTTTCAGGATCAACTCTATGAAAATTAATTAGACGTATGATAATCTATATCAATTTCGTTGTATTAATTATATTATTATTGTATATTATTGTATCATAGTATTATTTACAAGAGGTTTTGCATATTTTTAATCGCAAATAATCCGTGTGACTCATGGAGACATCCGTGGATGCCTTGCCTCAGAGTACTATTTCAACTGTTTATGGAAACAAAATTTTGTCGCCGGGACACATATTTACCGATAGGGAGGAGGTGTAATTTTTGAGTTCTGTATGGATACCATCTATTTCGATGATTTAAACCTCTGTTAATATCAACAAAATCAATTTCTTTCCTGTACAGATTCGATAGGGTTTTTCACGCCCTTTCCATTGATCGTGCGCATTTGCTTGAAAAATAAGTATTTAACCTTCAAAAATCAAAATCAAAAATTAATTTGACTTTTTCGAATTTAGGGCATTTTTTTCTTTTCTTTTTATCTAGAAAGAAAGCTTAAGTTATTGCCTTTAAACACCCATAGGTTTAAAAATGAAAAATTCTTATTTATTTTGAAAATAAGCGGTATGTAAGTTTTTTTCGGTTATCATTTTTTCAATGATTTATGACTCATTTAAAATTAGTAAAAACAAATGTTCTTACTACAGCTTCAGTAGGGTTTTCATGCCCTTTCTTCTGATCATAAGCATTTTACTAAAAAATAAATGTTTGACCTTCAAAAATGAAGGTTAAAACAATTCTTTCTTCAACAAATGCTTTAACCTTCATTTTTGAAGGTCAAACATCTATTTTTTCAACAAATTCTTATGATCAGTAGAAAGGGCATGAAAAACCTTACCGAAGCTGTAGTGAGAACATTTCTTTTTATTGATTTTAAGAAAAAATGATAACCAAGAAAAACTTACATAACGCTTACTTTCAAAAATAAATAACAATTTGTCCACTTTTAAGCCTATAGATGTTTAAAAGCAACAACCTAAGCTTTCTTTCTAGATAAAAAGAAAAGAAAAAAAACTAAATTTGAAATAAGTCAAATTTATTTTTGATTTTTATTTTAGAAGGTCAAATACTGATCTTTCCAAAAAATGCGTACGATCAATGGAAATAGGGTGAAAACCCCTATCGAAATTGTACAGGAAAAAAGTTGATTTTATTGATATTAACAGAGGTTTACTCTCTAAATCTGAATTAGTAGTTTTCTACTAAAAATTAGGAGAAATGCTTACTAAAGCAATTGGTAAACGATTCGACACTATTTCATTGGTAGAAAACTACTAATTCAGATTTAGAGAGTAAATCATCAAAATAGATGATACCCGTACAGAACTAAAAAATTACACCCTATCAGAGGGGATGTAATTTGTGTCGTTGGGACATACAAAATGTGTCCCAACGACAAACTTTTTTTCCTAAAAACTACTATCCAATAGGACTGCACTTTACCCAAGTTTGAGCCTGATCGATTTTTGGCGGCTGGGACAGTTGAGAAATAAAGCCCCATTTGTGAAGATAAGATACAAAGTAGGAAAGCTAACACAAGGCATACAATTTTGATGGATTGTTCCTGCTTCTTCTCTCAGTAATTGAAAGAAGATACAGAGTTACAGACATATGTAAAATTGTCTTAGAGAACAACGTAACTAGAACAACATACTCGACGTCAGGGAAGCGTAACAACCTCGTTATTTCATCAAAAATACTAGTTTCGTTTAGCTATCACTGCCGGACGCACGCCCGCGGTGCTTAAGTCGTGATGTCGGTCTGGCTGTAATTGGACATTCCATTACTTAACTAATGCCACTGTCATCTTCCATATGATATTTGCATAACCGTGTTCATGATTCGTCACATAAGAAAAAAAAACAGAAAGTGATGATCTACACTTTTGTTATACGAATTGGTGAATCTATACCAGAAGTTAATATTTACACGAATAAAAATACGATTTCTGGTTAACTAAATATTTTTTAAGGGCGATAAACTCGTGCCTGATTCATAAAAATCATTTCCTTTTCGGCATTTCTTTCATAGAAATAGATATTTCTTTGCTTTAATCATTGCGTTTCTTTAGTACAAGCAAAATATTTCTTTGAACTAAAGCAATATTTCTTTGGCCATATTTAGCACTTACTTCAATCAGGGAAATATTCTTTGATTCAAGTACACTATTTGCCAGTATACGGAAAATAGATGAAAGGATACTTTGTACGTTCATAATAAGTCTTTTGAATATTCGTTCATGTGCCATTATAAATAATATTACTGTTCGCGCGTGACGCGCTCCTTATTTTTCCGAAATGCGCACACTTTCACTTTTATTATTTTACGGAAAAAATGTGTCGACCAGCTGTTCGTTTTTCTTAAATATGCGCGTTTCTTGTGAATCTCTTTTCTGGCCTTCGGTTTATTTACAAATTGTAAAATTCAAGTAGCGTTAAAGAAAAACCCGTCCGCTAATCCGCCTATTTTTGAG
>JBAGKK010035136.1:0-10790 GCA_037177015.1 Euceroptres primus | reverse complement strand
AAGCCAACTACATACATCAACATTTTCTACGAAATTTATTATTGAGGGACAATACAATCTCCCCACCGATTATTATTGTTATTAAACTTGAGAATTAATTTTTGTTATTTTCCCCAATTTTCTGCTTAAGAAATTGTCATAAATTATTATTTTCTTATTTAATAAACAATTTTATATAAACATTTGTTATTATTATTTAATATCATCATTATACATTCGAATATTTAGTTTCATAATAATTCAATTTTATATAAAGTTCAAGTATAAGTTTTTTTATTTTATATAAAATTGAAATTGTTGTAAATATAATATCATAAACTTTTGAATACTTCTTATTATTTTATCAACAGTTCTTAGTAAAGGAATAATAGGATTAACTTTATTCGATTAATGAAAAAGTTTCTCATGTTTTACCGCAGGCGATAAAGTTGCATTCTTTAAAACGTAAAGTATTATAATTTAAAGAATCTTCGACGAAATTTTTATAATATTCATGCAACTTTGATAGATTAGCATCTTCTGTTACATTAATTTTATTATTTAATACATTTATTTAACACAATTGCATTTTCCAATTTTTAATTTCATTTTTGAACTTCGCGCGCAAAATGCTACTAGCCATGCACTTGAAGCCGCCTTTAGCAGACTTCAATGGCAGCCACTATATTTTTTAAATTTCTAACGCTGAAAAATAAACCTATTGCAATTACGGCATGACCTCTAACATCAATTTTAACGTACAATTATAATTGTAACAATTTAGATATTTTGTTTCTTTTATTAGTTACAATGCGAGACTACTTTAAGGTTACTTTAGGGTTACTTTATGGTTACGCTGTTGCGTAACGCTTGCATTCAGGCGTTCCGCTAGGGATGGTACTGTAGCATACAGTCTGGCTGTTTCAGCACTAGTTATCTTTACTGTGGAAAACTCAAAAATACATTTGCTACACTTCTTCTTCTTCTTTATTAACTTCTTGCTATGTAAATTGCCATTACACACACACGTTAATTTCTGGTAGGTTCTTGAGTGTCAGAACAGGGCTTGAGACAGATGTTCGTGTCTGAGCTGTAGAAAGGACCAGTAAAAATAAGAAGACACTCTCTCTCGTCACCGACCAGTCTCCCCGCACCGGAAAGGACAGAGGAAGGGTCGGCGACGCAGAGGCCGCGCCGACCATGACACCATATATATATATATATATATATATATAGATATATATATATATCAGCAGTTACCATTTGGAATAGTCAAATACTATTTCATAATACAATAACACATTACTACGCTTAGATTTATAGCTTATATGGCCCCTTTTCCCCTACTGAAAAATCTTCCCAGCTCTCTGACAAATTTTCCCTCTGGATTGAAAATTAGTTCTGAAAGATCGATTTGATCTAGGGTTAGGGTCTGTAAACGTCGTTAGATCTACCCTCCGAGAGACCAGTGCATAGGTGTAAAAGATGCTGAATATCCCTGGGCTCTGCTCCGCAAACGCAACCAGGCTTTAAATCCCATCCCATTCTGACAAAATGATCCCCTGTACATATGTGCCCCGTCCTTAGCCTGGTCATTAGGCTAATAGCACCTCTTGGACAAAGTACACCGCGAAACCAGGGGCGAAGGGTTTTGTAAGTGATTCTAGAAAAATATCTCCGCATAAAACCCTCCTGCGTACCATATGGCCACAACCGAGCACTCCAGGAGTCGAAATCCTTCTGGACAAGCACCAGGAGGTCTGAGCGGGGAATTGGAACCTTTGCTTTGAAGTTAAGTCGTGAAGCGAATTTGGCCACCGAGTCAGCAATCACATTTCCCTTAAGACCGTCATCAATGCTCAGAATTGAGGATCTGGAATCAGAGAGAATAACAACACTGCCCAAGCGCCGATTAAGCACATGCTTGATGGCCAAAAAGATTGCATATACCAGAGGCCAAATCTGAAATTGGTGGAGGGGTCAAAGAAACTACATCCAGCCCCGCCAGTGTCGGGGTTAACTGAACCGTCAGTGTAGATGTGCCTGGGGTGAAGGAATTCAGCGCTCAAAAGCTACGTTTAAGAGCCAAACCAGACTTCACATCGAACCTGATCTTCAAGGTGATCTCCTCCCAGGGCCAATCAAAGTACGAGGGTTTCTTTGATTTCAAGTAATTGTTTATGAGGCTTTCAGGTCTATTATAAGTATTTATTAGATTTACCTTTTCAGGATCGATAGGGAAGGACTTCCTGCCGGAATTCTAAGCGAGTAACTGAATTCTAGGAATAAGAGGGTTATTTCGCCATGTAGAATTGCGCACAATAAATCTATTGGACAGCAGGGACCTGCGCAGGCTAAGCGGGGGTTCTTTAGCTTCCACCAGAAGAATAACAATAGGGGTGGTTCTCATGCAACCGAGGGCAACCCTTAGGGCCTCATGCTGGACACTAAGGTTTTAAATACAGAGTTTCTAGCTCGGCCGAAGAGGGGAGAACCTCACTCCAGACATGATATAACCAAGCCTTTAAGGATTCCTGGCATTTGAACGTGAAACCCTCAAACCTCAAGGCAATGTTCTCGAAGTCGAGTCTAGCCCTAGAGAACGCACAAAATTCGCATTTCGGAATTGTTATGGAAAATCCCAGATCATTTAACCAGGGAGAGATGGTATTCAGGGCACCCTCCAAGAGGGTAATCGCCTTAGCAGCACTCTTATGGCGCACGTATAGCAACATGTTGTCTGCATACATGGCAGCCCGGACACCAAAAGGAAGAATACGTTCCAGAGCCCGGAGATACAAGTTAAAGAGAATGAGGGAGAGTACTCCTCCCTTCAGGCCACCCACCCCACACACTCTAGAACCGCCACAATCAGAGGAAAAGAAAAGCCTTCTCCTAGATACTAGAAACGAAATTACATTTGTTAACGTTCCCGGGACCTCCGATTCCTGCAGAGGAGGCCGGACACAGTTGAAAGCACCGTTTATGTCAATAGCGAGAGCAAAGGTGCTTTCACCATGTCCGAAACCCTCCAGAGCATCCACGACTATCGCCGCCACACAGTCCAAAGCCGAGCGACCCCTTCTAAAACCAAACTGGAATCTTGGAATCCAGTCCCTGCTTTCCGCCGGATACTCCAAGCGGCGCTGGACAAGCTTCTCGAACAGCTTGCACATAGAAGAGATAAGCGAAATGGTTCTGACACCCTTACCCCCTGGTTTAGGGATAAATATCACCTTAGTGTCTCTCCAAGAATCCGGAAAAGACGACACTGAAAACATGGCATTAAACAGAGTCAGGAGGAATGCATGGATGGGAGCAGAAAATCTCTTGATAAGTTCGTAGGAGAGTCCATCGATGCCAGGGGTAGACTTTTTCTTACAAGAGGCCAATGCGAGATCGAAATTTCCCGGGAGAACGGCTTATTCATGGGATCCGATTCATCTATGTCCACTACCGCGGGGATATCGATAGGGACTATTTCCGGCTTCACCAAGTCTTATTGCAGGTCGAGTAAGACTGGAGAATTAAGATAAGTGATAATCCCAGTTTTCGGCGCACAATTTCTAGAGGCCAGCGATTTCACTATGCCCCAAATTTTTGCGAAGCCTATGGTAGGGTGAAGGGATTCACAGAACTCCCTAAAGGAGGAATGTTTCTGTTTCGTTTTTCTGGACACTGATCCTTAAAGTAGGCCTTAAGGGCTACCCTGTGTCTATCAAGGGCTTTGTCGCACTCAAGATTCCACCAAAGCGGTTGCGCTTTGTAGTTCTGTTTCTTGGGGTTTGGCCGAAACGCACCGCAATTGGCAAGATGTTCGAACACCAGGTCAACAAATCGCTCATATACTCGTGCAGGGTCCTTACCAGAGCGCAGCAGGTGGACCAAAGCCGGAATTTCACTCTCCATGCATTTATGAAATGCCTGCCAATCAAGACTCTTGATGTTAAAGAGGTTGGAATTTGCCTGTGAGGTGGAAGGAGATACCTCAATGGACGCTTTAACTACGAGGTGGTCTGAGCTAAATGAATTCTCAGTGATCTAGATCGTGGAGAGATGCACGAATAGCGAAGAGTAAAGAATCAGATCTAAGTTGCTCCCCCTAGAGTTCGGGTTGAGAATGAACGTAAGAACACAATCATTCAGGGGAACCAGGTCAAAGTCCGCAGAGGCTAGGTAAAGGCTCCTGCCCCTGCTGTCTGAGAAGCCGGCACCCCATCCTGGGTGATGAGCGTTAAAGTCACCACACACCAGCAAGCACCGAAATTCTCTAGCTCTATCAAAGAGTGCTGACCAATGTTCATAGCTGACTCGGGAGCCAGGTGGGGAGCAAACAGAAATGACCGCGATGCTACCCAAGATGGTAGCAATACTTATTCCAACAGCATTGACTGAGTCCGACCAAGGGCCAGTAACATCAACGACATTAATAGACAGTTCATTCCTTGGTAAAATAATAGCACCCCCACCTCTGCCCAGTGAACGATCGGCCCGATACGTTAACCATAGGTTTCCCAAACAATGTCTGCAGTCAGCTATGTTTCCGAAATACAGATGAAATCAAGATCAAGGTTAGAGAGAAGGATCCCTATTTCTGGATTCTTGTTAATCATGCTATGTGCATTCCATGTTACGAATTTTAGAAGACGGTGAAGAGGGGTCGCAGTATTCGGCAATGACATATCAGTCACGACCAAGAAACAAATAGGTGCCTCCTAAGTGCACTTATGAGACTTACGTAACTAAGCTAAACTACAGAACTGTAACAACGTGCAAACAACAATAATTAAGTACAGAAATAAAATAAGCAGGTACTACAACAGCACCAGGGGGCGGGCTACCCCCCTGACATCTGACAGGACCCCGATTGAAAAAGAGGGTCCTTCATAATACTACTCAGGAGACGGCCCTGAGTTTGATGCGAATCAAGAAGTATGTCAACGGATTCAGCAAAAGCATCAGATAGAGCTGATGCTAGTTGAGCTTTGCTGGGATCCACATCCCGGTCACTGTGAAAGACAAGCTCCGGACCCCGAAAGGGACGTCTAATCGGACGCGTGATGCTCTGCTCCGACAATAACGCATCAGCCTCGTCATATCGGCAGTCATTATAAAAGCGGCACTTCATAATTTCGAATTCAAACATGTAAACGGAGCAGTCCCTGGAAGAAGCGATATGGCTACCATTACAGTTAGTACAACGCGAAATATGTTTATTTTTACACTCCCTAGTCTTGTGGGATTCCGAACAGAATTCGCATGCCGGTTTGACACTGCGACACTGGGCACTGACATGTCGAAATATTTAACACTTGTAACATCTTATTACAGGAGAAATAGCAGGGGTTAAAGGATATTTGAAACTTGTAAGATATATGGCCCGCGGGATCTTAGAGAGGGAGAGACAGAAATCGACCATATCCGTTAGGTCACCCCAGTCTCTGCTTCTCCTGATAGCAAGGGCCGACTTCTCGAAGTCCGGGTCCAACCTACTAGGGATTTACTCAGCAGAACAAGAAGGGTCCATTTTCCTAATAAAAGCCTTCTTCTGAAAAAGAGAGATAGGTAGATAAACCCTAAAACCGGCTCGTTTGAGATCCTTAGAGTCCGTTAGTGTGTTGGCATCCCACCAATTATCACAAAAAATCTTAATCTGATTGAGACCGTTGGGGTGAATCCTTCTCTTTCCGTCTTTGAGTACAGATTTTACGAAGTCGGCAATGGCAAGCGGGTTATATTTGTCTAGGTGTTTGTCCTGGATCGATGATTCAATAATCGCGAAGTAGGGAGGGGGGGGGGAGCTGCTGTAAATTTGCAATCCGAATTTCGTCAGGACGCTTCCAAAGGAGGAACTCAGCAGAAGCTCTGAGGTGGACAAGGTCATGCGAGACCGGAGAAAGGCGTGGTGGTTCACGGTTGCTGATAGTCGGAAGCTCATCAGACCCCGGGGTTTGTTCGTCACTGGTAACCAGGACAGAAGGAGAGTCCTCCTCGGACGATTTTTTCTTACGACTACTAACCCTGGGTATAGTCTCATTCTTCGAGTCTCAATTCCATGGGGGGGGGGGATTTTATCTTTTTCTTCTGTCCATGTGTGGTGAAGAGAACGAGCAGGAAGCAACACGAGTAGAGTCCATTTTTCTTCTATGAGCCGCACTGAACGGTCTCGCTAGAGATTCCCCTAAGTTAACCCTACTTTTCATTTGTAACGAGTCCGAAGAGGGTGAGTGTTTATTGACACCTCATCCACGACATCCAGAGGTTACACCAGCAGGACCAGACATCATTCGGAGAGCTCAAGGACCTTCCTCAAATCCAACTTGTAAAGGCAGTAACCAGGCACAAACAACGGCCGTCCTGCCCCCTAGAAAATCAGTAAAAATTAACACATTGCAAGAACAAACTTAGGTAAATTTAGCAAGGAATTGCTGCACAGCACAGCGAATGTGTCAGAGAGCAGAGAGAACCCAGTTAATAGGATTGTATAAACAAAGCTAAAAAATAAAAGTAACTACAATAAAGCAGAGCACGATAGCTCAAAGAAAAAAATTAGAATCCAA
Source organism: Euceroptres primus (assembly GCA_037177015.1). Taxonomy (NCBI): domain Eukaryota; kingdom Metazoa; phylum Arthropoda; class Insecta; order Hymenoptera; family Figitidae; genus Euceroptres; species Euceroptres primus. The sequence continues at coordinate 4,251 of JBAGKK010035136.1, read as the reverse complement.
AAAAATTCGGCATTAACTCACTATCATTAGTAGGTTGGCAGTAAGCAGAAGCAAAATAAAAATAGATGTGAGTGAAATCAAAGGCTAGTAAAATCAAAATAAAAGTGTCAAGCAAGCAACAACCCATGTATCTGCAAGGAAAGGTTAAATTGTAGTTGATTTGTAGGCTAATAACAAAAGAAGCGATAAGGGACCAAGTGAGGCATAGCATATCCATGATGTCAATGACATGTGCTTCCTTGATTTCCAGCTCTTGCAGTAAAGTGACATTTCACTTAAAATTACTTTTTGGACGAAAAATTATACTCCAAGAAATGTTAAGCTCCCAAGCTCTAACTAAAAAGCATCGCCGACATGCAGGGAAGTGCCTAAGAGATGTTACCTTGGCGGTCCAGCGGAGGTAGAATAAATGTATAAAAAGAAGAGATCATATACATCCACTTGTAGGTAGAGCTGCTTTAAATTCACTTGACATCCAGCGGTGATACAATTAGTAAGCGTAAAAAGATCGTGTAAGTCTTCGTTGTAGGAAAAGCTGTTTCAGGTTTAAATAAGATGGCCGTTACAGGAACGCCATGTACTCCACAGTTACTACAGTTACATCAGAAACTTGACAAACGTGACAAAAAACTCCGCAACTGGTAGAAAAATAATTCGCTGCTCAGTACCAGAAGAAGAAGACAAAAAGTGAGAAACTCCACGCGGGAAGATGGAAAGTGTGTCTAGAAGCCACGCGAATTCACAGAAACTTTAGTACATCACTCTAGACACACCACAGACGTCCGCACTGTTAAACGTACATACGAAGAATCCTGATTTGCCAGACTGTTTGAGTGGTTAAGAGCGGTGCTAGGCTGAACCCAAGTTGCTATAAAAATAGGTGGGGATGAAATCATTGCATACAGTCTGGCTGTTTCAGCACTAGTTATTTTTACTATGAAACACCCGAAAATACATTTGCCAAACTGTTTGCGTGGTTATGAGGCAGTGCTACTAATTTTGCCCCCCGACCGTACTACGCTTGCATCACGTCGGTCACCAAATTGGCTGCTTTTAGCGCGCTTATTTGAAATAATGAAAATATGTAAATTCAATATTTATAATAAATAATTTTTGTTAAATGAAGAAAAATAATTTTTTAATATTAGATTAGACTTTTGAAGTGATGGATAAAATAATAATACGATTTTACTGCTAAAAGATATTATTAATCTGACTTAAAACGAATAAATATTTTTGAAATAAAGTAATTTATCTAAAAATCGTTCTTACATAAACACTGAAATTTTATACATTTAAACAATAATTATTTATTATAAATATTCAGTTTACATATTTTCATTAGTTTAAATAAACGCGCTAAAATTTGCCAATGAGGTGACCGATGTCACCTCAGTGACATGTGTAAATGAGAGCACAGTGTAATTGGGAGCACTGTTATGAGGGGTGCCAGACTAAGCTAAAGTTGCTACAAAATTGGGGACACGCAATTACTGAAAAATTAGGACAAAAATGAGTAACACCATAAATAAAACTCAGCACAAAATCCACAATTTGTTTATTATAAAAATTATCATAATTATTGTTTTAATATAAAAAAGGTGAAATGTAGAAGAAGCCTTACTTTTCCTAAAGTTTTATCATTTTCAGTGGTTTGTTGTTAAGAATTCAACATGTAAGAAATTTTAAATGAGGTCTTAGAAGAGACCAACGGTGAGAAGGTCCCGTCATTTCTAGTTGAGGTGACCAATATCGTCTGAGTGCTTCATTAATTTCTGAAGGAGAAATTGGTTTCGTTACGGAACTCTGAAAGATATATATATTTCAATTTAATTACCGATTTTTTGGCCTTCTGCGGGCACATTTTTTTACTCACAACGCACTTATGAGTACAAAACAATTTTTTTCAACAACCAACTGATACATTAGAATCTTTGTTCAAATAAGATGTTTATAACAGTTAAATAAAATTTTGTAAAGTAAAGTTGGCTAAAGTGAATCCGTCTCCTAAAGTGGACTCCACGGATATTTTCGTTTTGAGACACCCGACATTATTGCTACCCTAATAGCACGGGAAATTGCAGCAATGTTGCATTATACTTTTCTGCAAGGATAGAAATCATTTCTAGACATGGATTGGCAATACTGATAAACTGGATGTTATGTCCGCTTTTTGACATGGTAAATAAGTTATTTAAGCGAATTGTTAAAATGCTTGCGCAGTATCTTTTTGTGGCAACCAGAGCTGAGCATAGTTTTTTATGTAGTCATAGATATTCATAGATAGTCCAGCGATTGAAAAATACGTTTAAAAATTAATATTGAAAATTTTAGTAGTCTGACACCTAAAAATATGGCATCTAGAATTATTTTTTTAGATTTTTAAAGCATTCTATAAAATTCTAGACTTGAAAAACGTTAGGAGGTCCACAATAGGCAACCTCAATCTATTCAATTTTTATGTTCTTTAAGTGTATCTTCATTATTTCTGCTTAACAACAAGTTTACTTAAGTAATTTACTAATTTGTTTAAAGATAAAAAAAACTTTTGGTTGAAATGGCTGATTTTGTCAATTAATTTTTTAATATATTATTAGACTATTTTGAACAGTAAATGCTAGGTCCGTTTCAAGACCTTAGGGGATTCAAAAAAAATTATCAGGTTTTTAACGAAATAACTAAGATATTCATAATTAGGAGTCTCAAAAGTGTTATTGGCCACTATATTAAATGTGCATAATGCTCATCATATTCAAAACTGTCTTACCTTGCTATTTTGATACGGCTTATATGTGTGAGGATTACAGTAATTAAATCTCAATCTGTCAACAACATCACCATGTATTTTATTTTGATCCTGGCGCACTAAGAAAACTAAGTCGATGATTTGAGCAACAGTCTCGTATGCAAGATAACTTAGAATAACGTACCCTTGTTTTGATACGTTTACATCACCTAAAAGTATGGTTAAACTTCTTAAATATTTTTATTTTAAAATAAATTTTATGATAAGAGAAAAATCAGAATAAGATCATATGGACAATTCTTTACATATACGGCACTTTGGAAACAAACGAATTTTTTTCCAAAATTTTTTTCAAGATTGTTTTTTTTCTTTCAAATTAGATTCATTAGTACTAAAACAAAGGACCCCGCACAAAACCAATGGAAAAAATCTCTCTGTCAAATTAGCTGAAACTTTCAGAAAATGATGTTCTCGGCATGCCGAACAAAAGTCTCCTCGGGCATAACAAGATCCTATGATTAGTTTCCGAGCTATGGGAGTATGGGGTCTAGAAGTACCAGATCTTCAGGTATCCTGGGACTAAGCGTAGAATAAGTTAGAGATAAAACTTAACGTACATTAGAGTTTTTATCAGGTTTAATTAATAGAAAAACGATATTTCATCATAGTGTGAAGCCTCTGTCTCTAAAACAAGGTATAGAAAACTCTGAAAGTCTTGGAAAATTCTGGAAAACTCGTTTAAATACTGCATTTCGTGGACTATTTTAATCTATAATGTGATATATCTCGAAATAGAGATTAGATACATCAAAATGTTTTAGGAAAAAGTTGTAGGGGGCAAAAGGGGTTACGCAAAGGTACCAATGACTTTGACCTTGAATGCGATTTTCAAGGTCATTTAGAGGTCAAAGTGATTTTTTTGAATGGAAATTGTTATTTTGACCCCGGATTTGAAAAGACGGGAAATGATCATTTCGTAAAGGTCATAACGATGTCAAATGAAGGTCAAATATGCAAAAATGGCTGAATTCTGTTGTAGTTTTGAATACTTCCTTTTTTAGCAGTACCCAGGAACAACGACGTGGACGTAACAGGATTATGTTCCCTTTGGGGTGCTTGATTAAAGTGAGTCCCCTTGCCTCTCACTATTCGGGGTGCTTGATTAAAGTGAGTCCCCTTACCTCTTATTATTCAATCCGTTTGATTAGAAGGCTCAAATCACTATTCAACCATTTTCAAGGTCTGAGTCTATTATTTCGATGTCTGGATTTTGACCATTCACACTAGTATTGAGAACACTTCTCAGTACTTGAAGGGAGGGATATCGAACACTTTGTTTATGTCTTGCAAAAGCTAAATACCATATAGTGAGCATGATCCGAATGTTCTGGCCCCTGCTTTGCAAGTACAGTAGTAGCCTAGTATAGGTCCATCTTGGTTTTCATCTTCAGGATTGTTTTCGTATTCTTCGTTAAAAGCAATCCATAATTGATGTGTAGTGGCAT
>JBAGKK010035125.1:0-10791 GCA_037177015.1 Euceroptres primus | reverse complement strand
ATTTTACACAATGTTTTTTCGTTCTCCTGAAAAATTCACATTTTGTTGGTTATCTAGTTTTGTACTGCCACCCTTCAGTTTATCGATTTTCTTAAATTTCTTTCCAAAATAATCTGATCATAAATTTCATGATTTTTTTTTCTTAAATAGCATAAAAATGTATATTTTATAATAATGAAGACCTAGTAATCAAGTTTTTAGTATTGCTGTTAGGGTAATTTTCCGGAAATTTTTTAATCTTTGGGGTAAAAAAAAGGTGGTTTCCGCATTTGATAGGGGGACCCAATTTTTTATAATACCTTTGAGAATCGAACAGAGTCATTATCAGTAATCAAATTTTTAGTATTGGTGTTAGGGTAATTTTCCGGAATTTTTTAAACATTTGGGGTAAAAAAAGGGTGGTTTCCGTATTTGATAGGGGGACCCAATTTTTTGTAATACCTTTGAGAATCAAACAGAGTCATTATCAGTAATCAAATTTTTAATATTGGTGTTAGGGCGATTTTCCGGATTTTTTTTCATCTTTGGTGTGAAATAAGGGTGGTTTCCGCATTTGATAGACGGATGCGACTTTTTGTATTAGCTTTTGGCATCGAACAGAGTCATTATCAGCAATAAAATTTTTAGTATTGATGTTAGGTTAATTTTCCGGAATTTTTTTAAATCTTTGGGGTAAAAAAAGGTGGTTTCCGCATTTGATAGGGGGATCTAATTTTTTGTAATTCTTTTGAGAATAAAACAGAGTCATTATCAGTAATCAAATTTTTAGTATTGGTGTTAGGGTAATTTTCCGGAAATTTTTTACTCTTTGGTGTAAAAAAAGGGTGGTTTCTGCATTTGATAGGGGGATCCAATTTTTTGTAATACTTTTGAGAATCGAACATTATTATTATTATTTGTAAAATAATCTCATAAGTATCTCAAAAGTCTCCAGATTAATTTGCTCCAACCTTCTCACCTAAATAATAAACTAATAAAATACTTTAAAGAAAACAAAAACTAACATTTAATTTTAATTTCTAAAATTTCTCTTTCATAACAAAATGTTCTGCTTGTATAGCACGTGCTCGCGAGCACGATTCTTTATTCTTTCAGAATAGAGTCAGTACGTAAACTACATAATGTGTAAAATCGTGTGCGTATAAGTGTATGATACACTTAAATTCCGTATGTGTCGGGAGAGCGTAACGAGCACCGTTGGCCCCTGGAATGACCCTCGTGTGGGGCAGGGGGTCCTGATCCTGACGCTATGGAACTCATACTCGTACTTCCACCAAGAAACCAGAAGTCTGCGTATAGCCTGGACCGTTGTCACCGGTCCAGGTTGTAACAATATTATAATCGTAAATTTAAATAAACGAGAACGTGCGCTCACGCGATACGTGTCGAGCATAAGCAGGCGGCTTATGCTCCTTCTAAGCAGATTTCTGGTTTTTCAACTCCGTTTCGTTTTACGACGTGACACCGGTACGTTGAGGTCAGGAGTCACGAGAGTAGCCACTGCCACTGCTGATCTGAAATTCTCAACAATTCCCCATTTGCCACTGTCGCGAAATTGCATTCCACCATTTTTAAATGCTTCAAATAATAATATATTACATTTATGTAGATAATAATATTATCTACATATACATAATTATTATTTGTTTATATATATATATATATATATATATATATATATATATAATCTACAAGTATTCCCAGCTAATGCATTCCGTTCGCAGCATGAAGTTGGTTCACAGAGATGCTTTTGTTTTTTTATTAATTTATATTTTGAAATTGGTTTTTATATATAATAATAATCTTGATGAGTTTCCGTTCGCAGTGTGAAGTTGCTGCACAATTGATACTTGAAGCCTCGGCAGAAAGAACGTTGTATCAACACGTATTTTGTATCAATGGAGTTCTGTATGAGTTTTTTTAAAACTGTTTCTCTATTCCGCGGAATTGCTGCGATCGAAAATTCGAAAATTGAATTCGGAACGAATATACCGAAAGGTACATTCGTAATGTACCGAAAGGCACATTCGTAATGTACCGAAAGGCACATTCGTAATATACCAAAAAGCACATTCGTAATGTACCGAAAGGCACATTCGTAATGTACCGAAAGGCACATTCGTAATATACCAAAAAGCACATTCGTAATGTACCGAAAGGCACATTCGTAACGTACCGAAAGGCACATTCGTAATGTACCGAAAGGCACATCCGTAATGTACATTCATACATTTTTCGAAAATGTACCTTTAGGGGCCATCCATATACCACGTGGACAATTTTTATCACTTTTTGACCCCCCTCCCCCCTCGTGGACAAGCTTGGAATTTTGTGTAAAATTTATCCCGTGATTCTAATTTTTGTTGCTGGAAATTTTTATGGAATTAGCCTCTATTTTTTTCTGTAATATTAAATCATATTTTAAATTTTAATTTATAACAATTTGAGTTGTAATTGTTCAAGAAACTAAATTGATTACCATAAGAATAAAACAATGTATAAAGCTTCATATTTATGAAGTTTTTTAAAACTCATTTACTTGCTGATTACTCTCGCAATGGGCAAATTAAATAGTTAGCCTGACATCACGACTCGAGTGCATGATTGTTTTTTTGAAATTTATGCAAACAAAAATCGTGTTTTGCGACTAAATTGCACCAACATTGTCTTGAGTTTAAATATGCATGAGCTGCAGATTGAATGATAGGGATTCTTCAACAGAGATATGTGATTGCAATATACATCAGAGGCTCTGGTTCATTAAAGTTTCCGCGAGTTATGAATATCGCATTTTACTCTCGAGTAAATTGTTACATTGTACACGTATCAAAACTCCTTCACTAAATTATACTAGAAATTTAATTTGAGCAAAAGAAAGTGGATGAATATAAATACAAATTTTGTGATATAATTTATTTCTTTAATTAAACAATTGCTTATTTTATTATTTTTGACAATGGCTTAGATTACATTGATAAAATAAAATTTACTTATGGCAGCCAGGAGGCCTCTGCTTACTCGGTCTCCAATTTTTATCAGCACGCCAATTATAGGCCCAAAGACCATCAGAAGTTGCGAGAATTATATAATCATGATTCATCGCACCGGCATTAATTGTCACATCGTTTATTTTTGTTCTCATACAAACTTTATCATAACCATCGTTGAGGTCTAAAATTTTGCTTTTGTGAAAAACGTGTGTAAATATATAATTCCTGGAAGTACCCTCTTTGTAAATAAACATAAATTTCTTATTATCACAATCTTCAAGATCCATGATTTTATTGAATTTTGGGCAATCGATATCAAAATCAAACAAGGTAACTTCTTTTAGAGAACAATTTTGATCGACAAAGTAAAAGTCCCTTATGGTCATGAAAGCAGGTTCCACGTGATACAAAACATTTTTAATTTTTGAAGATTGGAACATAATTTGCTCTGTTTTGCTATTTACTAGCCAACTAGTTTTTTCACTATTATATACGAAATAAAAGTTTTTATCTCTACTTTTTACCAGAAAAGTAACATTGTCAAAATCAGAAAGGTTGGAAAGAAGTTTAAAACTTTTGTCTGTAAATTTAGCATAGACTATTCCCTTATCAGTAATTGTGTATATAGTGTTATTTTCGTCGAATTCGAAATTGTTGCCTATTAATTTGTAAGAAGAAGGTACTTTTTTCCAGATTAATTCGTCATTTTCTGGTATATAGATACCCATTTGATTATTCGATGAAAATAGAACATTATCTAATCTGTCTACATTTAGAGCTCGCACTCCATTTGGAATTGTCTTCTCGGAAATTAAATTTAAATTCTTGAATACCAACAAAACTTGACCTTTTTGAACCACAAATTGATTTCCTCTGAGAATAACATCCTCGTAATTTCCACTGGTGCCCTCAATTTTAAAAAAATCCTGCGCTGAGCAATTGTAGCAAATTGGAAAATCTTGGGCAACTGATTCCTTTCCAATGGTAAATAATATGAAAGTGGATAAAAATATTAAAGAATTCGTCATTTTTGATGATATTTCGTTAATAATACGAAGAATCTGTGAAAATTAAAAAGCGATGTTTAAAAATTGCTCGTTTATTTACACGAATATTTTAATTTTAAAAATTTTAAACTAAACATTTTAAAAATTATAATTATAAAAATTATTTTTGTTCTCTATTATTATTATAAAAATAAATTTTACAAATTTTAAAAATAAAACAAGAATAATATTAACTCACCACTTTTGATTGAAAAGTAAAATATTTTTGCACAGTTTTAAACGGAATCAAATCATTTCAACTGATTCGGACTTAGATCGTCGCAGATTATTTGCCACGTTATTCGATCAAAGTTTCTCACTTGAACTGACGCTGTTTTTTATAGATGTCTTTTTATAATTTCATAACGACACCTGTCGAGGTATCTTTCTAATATTCTGATAACTGTCTCCAACTCAATTTACAGCCTCTTGAAATCAAAGGAAAAGTCTTAAATTTAGAAATGTAAAGGTCAAAATAGGGCATATTATAATTTAATCGAAATTATTAATGATGACTAATTTTAATATTCACTTATTTTACTGGTCAAATTCAACAAATGCAATACATTAAAAACATTAGGTCGTTTGTTTAATATTATTTGATAAGTGATAAAGAATATTAAGTGAGTTTTCATTTTTGGATGATTGATCTAAAGATATAATTAACATTTTTTAATGTCCTTGAGCTCATTTTAAAGATAAATCTCCATATAATCTCGATTCTGACAAAGACTGAATTTGAAGCAAAAAAGTTTTAAAATTTCAAATAAAGCAAATACTCAGAAAAATTAATTTGATAAAATATAGAAATTAAAATTCCTATGTATTCTAATAAAATTAAAAAATGTATAATAAATGTATAAAAATGCATTATACATAGACTGATTTTAAATATTTTTTATAAATTATTATACGGTATTGAAATTTTACAACTTTTCTGTGCCAAGTTCAGTCTTTGGCAGAAGAATAATAATTTTCAAATAGGTTAACGAAAATAGAAAAAGATTCTTTTCAGAAAATTCATATTATTTATCATGCAATGTAATTACGATATTATTAATTTACAATAAATGTTAAAATATATATTTAATTCGTTTTCTATAGTCCATTCATGTATTTTAAGGGCTGGAGATTGTGAAATTTTTGTGTTGTGATTGCGAATTGTAAATTGTGAAAAGATTGTGAAAATGTGTTAAAAAGGTTAAAAAATACCATAAATAAATTCTAAATACATTTCTTGATCGTGTTTTCTACTATTTTCCTCATATTTCAGATGCATACTGACAGAAAAAACGTGCTTTAATCAAATTTGAGATATTTTTCTCAATAAAAATTATTAGGTGAATATTGACGATTTTTTTATTTTCACCCGTATCATAATCGCCATATTGGAATAAGCTATCATATTTTAAAAATTACATTCGGTGGACTCATAATTAAAATAATTGAACGAATCCATTTTAAATCAGGCAAGTTCTACACTTGAACTTGCGGAATCTCTCGGGGATAAAATATGTTGTTTTTTCAGAGGAAATTAGGCGATACGTATTTTTGCGATTTGTGAAAAAAATTCCACGAAGTTATGGGAATTTGAATGTTTTGCTTTGCTTTTCAAAAAAACCCAAATTTTTTCTTTAAGTTTCTATAACTTTTGACCCACCTGAGATATTTAAGATTTCTTCCCAAATTCTGGTAACGTTTATCATCTTCTTTCGAAATTCGCCAAAAAATTTGGAAAATGTTCAAAATTAACAAAATGGCGTTAGTTTCTCTAAAAATATTTATAGTCGATTTTCTTAAAAAAAACCCACACTTATATTTTTTGCCAATTTTTTGTTGAATTTGTACTAACATAGGGAAGAAACCTTGTGAGTTTTATGCGGGCTAAATAGCTTTTGTGGCCACAAGAATTTTTTTTTATAAAATTGAATTTTCGCATTTTTCTCGAAAACAACCAAAGATACGAAAAAATGCTAAGAAAATAGTTTGCACAATTAAAAAAGTTCTACAAAAAGTTCTTTTACTCATTTATGATATCTTGCACCATTTCTGAGAAAAATATAAAAATTCAAATTTCATGCACAACAAAATTTTCTTGATTCCTGCTATGTGGAAATACCCATAAATAAATAAATACCCATACCCATATTTTGTCAAATAGTTTTAAAAAATGTACGTTTATTTAAAGAAGACTTCCTGTGAGTTTTACGTGGGTTAAACAATTTTTATGTTCAGAAAATTATTTTTCATAAAATCGAATTTTAAAATTTTTTGCTGAAATGATTTAAGTTACAAAAATAATGTCAAGCAAAAAATTGTTTGCATAAAATAATAGGGTATCCACCTTATTATTTTATGCAAACAATTTTTTGCTTGACATTATTTTTGTATTAGGGTGGTCCAAAAAAAATTAGTTTTGAATTTTAATGTGCACAAACGCTTAACGTGTTCCTTTTCCGACCAAAAAATATTTTTAAAAAGAAACTTAAAATCCAATAATATTCAGAGGTCGCGTAAACCGAATTTGTGTTTTTAAATAGAAATGGATATTTTATTCCTTTATAATGCACGACATAATATTTTATATCCTCAAATATGGTTATTTTAAAAGACTGTAGTTATTTTGTTTCGTATTATTATTTGTACTATTATTTCTAAGAAAAAAATTTAGTTAATTAAATAGATTTAATTACTTTTTCTAATTATCTTGCGCTTTTCAAGAATGATTTGAAATTACTTACTCTAAGCATATATTTAAACAATTGAAAACAGCTAAATGGATAATTTCACATCACTATAGAAACAAGTAAGATTTCGCCGTACGAAAATATACATTATAAAATATACTAAATTTAATTTTACAGTTTCTGATACATTTTTTGAATAAATTAAAATAAGTTTACAAATATGTTATATTACCATCCTAATATATACTAATAAATTAAACTTCTCAATCTTATTTTATTTAAGGGCAAAGAAATCATTTAGGTTTAGGCCAGGCTGTTCAATTTAATTTTAGAAAATTATTTCTTACGGTTGTTGCGCGACCTCTAAATATCCGACGAAATTTTTCTGTTACACAGATTATTTTTATAATAAAAGGAACCATTTAGGCCATTGTGCGATTGGATTCTAGAAAATTATTTTTTTTACTGTATAAAATGGACCACCCTAGTGGGTATTTCCATAAACCAGGAGTCAAGAAAATTTTTTTGTGCATGAAAATTGAATTTTTTTATTTTTCTCGGAAATGGAGCAAGATATCACAAATGAGTAAAAGAACTTTTTGTAGAACTTTCTTAATTGTGCAAACTATTTTCCTAACATTTTTTTCGTATTTATAGTTGTTTTCGAGAAAAATTCGAAAATTCGATTTTACGAAAAAAAATTCTCCTGGCCACAAGTTATTTAGCCTGCATAAAACTCACAAGATGTCTTCCCTATGATAGTACAAATTTAACAAAAAATTGGCAAAAAATATAAGTGTGGGTTTTTTGAGAAAATCGACTATAAATATTTTCAGAAAAACCACCGCCATTTTGTTAATTTTGAACATTTTTAAATTTCCTGGCGGATTTCAAAAGAAGACGATAAACGCTACCATAATCTGGGAAGAAATCTTAAATATCCTAAATAAGTCAAAGGTCATAGAAGTTTAAAGAAAAAATTTGGGTTTTTTTGAAAAACAAAGAAAAAAATTCAAATACCCATAAGTTCGTAGAAAATTATTTTTTCACAAATCGCAAAAATAAGTATGGTCTAATTTCCTCTAAAAAACAACATATTTTGTCCCCGAGAGATTCTGCGACTTCAAGTGTAGAACCTGCCTGATTTGAAATGGATTCGGTCAATTAATCACTTTGTAATTTTGGAAAATGATAAAAGACACAACAGAGCATTGGAGTCAACTGGAATAAAAATTTTAGTTTGTAAAATAAGATCAATTTAGTCATTCTAAATTATTTTAAAAGGGCGTTAGAACCCTCCTTCGCATAATATAAATTCATAATGTATCACTTTCCCTTAAAACAAAAAAACTGATAAAATGGTCGCTTAGACTAACTTTTTTTTTAATTGTCCAATTCCTCCTTAATCGGGGGCATCAGGTGCAATCTGAAAGAGTCGCACGCGTCATCTCGTTTGGTTAGATCTCGGGTCAGTCCTCCTCGTTCGATTTCCGGTTTGAGAAGTCCCGATTCCGGTTCCCGGTGGCAGGTCGCGTCATGCCCGTGAGTTTCCTAAGTACAGGTTGCCTGTATGCGGTCTGACCTCGCGTCTTGACCCTACCACCACTCTGACGTGTACCAGGTGTACACTTGTCGTGTCGTCGTCGATATATACGACACGTAGAGTACGTAAGTGCGCCTATATTCACGGCCTTAAGTGGATACGAATTAGCCGCTGCAACTGTATACAAGTACCACCGGTTATGTAGGCTGTGACCACGAGCGATGACCTCTTCTCGCACGTCGTTAAAATTTTTACTTTTTTATTTTTCCAGCTTTTTTACGACCCCGCGAACCACCTTACATTGTCCTCAACCAACAATGTTGTGTAAACTGAATTGTTAGACGTTGGGAATACGTGATAATTTTTTGAAATAATCGGAGATTCAATGAATTTTTGTTTCGAAGTTAAATGAAGCATGATAGTGTGCTAAAGTAAAAAATTGTTATCCTTCGGTTCCATCAATATTATCAGAAAAAATATCTGTTTTAGGGTGGAGATTCTGCGGACGATTTCAAATTCCCGGTCATTAACCGGTTTTTCCCGGTCAAGTTTTTCAATTTTCCCGGCCAACTAAAACTTAACATATTTATATTTGCCGTAAAATGCAAAGATTTATTTTAATTCATCAAGTTCATTCTAAACATTCTGTAACACAACAGAGCAAAAAATTGTAAAATTTTTTTCTTATAAAGGAAAAAAAAAATTCTTTCGCTCATAAAGTATATATATATAATTAAAAATTTACAAAATCAGACTCCAGGAACGTTACACTCTTCAAATTATATAATAAGCTTTCTTTTTACGCAATAAAAAAGCGGTCATTTCTCGGGTTTTCACGGTAAAATTGTTAAATTTTCTAGGTTAAGTCAAGAGCATTAAATGATGGTTGCACGTGAACAAATAATTTTATTCATATTCCATATTAATTAGTTTGAAATCACAATTTTTTTAAGATTATATACTTTGGAAGATTAAAATAGAAAATTTCAAGTAAGTATCTTACAGTATGTTTTTAATTTCTTATTACAATATCGGGAGTCAAAAATAATCTTGTTATAACATCAAGAAGTAGAAGAATGAAAGAATAAAAAAACTAAAATGTGATAAAAAAAGAAAAAAATATTTTTAAACATATACTTCATAAATTAACTGTCAACTTGATAGACCAATCACTGTAGTGAATTGTCAAGGTGGCCACAAGACTCGATTTTTCAATTTCCCTGACATTTCCCTGACTTTTCCCTGAGAAAAAAGTATCATAAAAGCCAATAAGGTTGTAATAATGTGCGCGGGAATTTTGAATTAATAATGTGTTTAATTCTAAAGGATCTATGGTAAAAAAAATTGAAAAAAATGTGCTATAGCTATTAAGAAGTGTTTTCAAAATATTATTTATATATGTGTATAAATAATATATATATGTGTGTATATATATATATATATATATATATATATATATATAAATATTTAATTTCATTTTCATTTTACATTTTACATTGAGTTAAAAACAAACAAATTTTGGTTTTTCATTTTTTTTCGGAATTGAAAAAATTTTTTTAATTTTTTTGAAAAAATTTGAAAAAATTTTTTTAAGTTTGAAATCTTTATTGACATTTTTTATTTTCAACATTTTTACTGATCTGCAAAGGAAGAAGTTTTGATTTTTAATTTTTTTCTGAAGTGGAAGGTAGCAAAATGTACATTTTTTATTTTCAAAATTTGTATTGTGTAGGAAGGGAGGAAATTTAGGTTTATAATTTTTTTCTGAAGTAAAAGAGGGTACTTTTTACATTTGTTTTTAACATTTTTCTAAGATGTGAGGGAGCAATTTTTTCTGATATGGAAGAGGAGAATTTTTTTTTATTATTTGAAGGAAACAATGTAATTCCAATATTTCTGGAAATCGGAAAACAGTGAAAATTATTCTTCACTGTTTTGTTAATTTTAAACGATTTAAATTAATCAAAAATAATTGACTTTAAATAATTTGTTTCTAAATAAAGAGTTTTTTCAATTTAAAATTTTTTATTAACATTCGAATGGATTTCAAGGTTGAAAATTCTATATTGTCAACGATTTTTTCAAGAGCAATGTGTGCAATTATTTTTTTTCGGAATTGGAGTTCTTCAATTTCCCTATCTAACATTTCCCTGACTTTTAAGCGAATTTCCCTGACAAAATTATTATAAAAGCGAATAAGGTTTCAATAATGTAAGCGGAAATTTTGATTTAATAATATGTTCAATTTTTAAAGAGTCAACAGTAAAAAAGAAAAAAAATTGTATTTATATTCTGAAGTGTTTTTAAAATATTATTAACATATACGCGTTTATATTTTTCTTGGCAGCTACTCACATTTCCCTAATTTCTAATGGATTTCAAGGGTCGAAAATTCTATATTGTCAACATTTTTCTTAAGAGCAATGTGTGAAATTTTTTATTTTTATATTTTTTCTAAATTGGAAGATGGACATCATTTATTTTTAACATTTTTATTGAGTTGGGAAGAAATTTTGGGAAACTTT
>JBAGKK010035124.1:16638-29268 GCA_037177015.1 Euceroptres primus | reverse complement strand
GGTTGAAAGGATATATATATATGTATGTATGTATATATGTATATACTTATTATTTATACATTTTTTAAACTATCATCCGTATCATGTCGATTTCTAAAAGTGGACTTTGATTCATTCTATTTCAAAATGGAGACTACTTTCCGAAACAGTTTTACTTTTCATGACGAGTAATAAAGAAAAGACTGTGAATATTTTAAGAGAGATTGCACCTTTATTAACTTTTCACGGTAACACAATAAATTATTAATACACTAGTCTAGAAATTAAGCTTATGCAAATTAACATTTTTATGGCACATGAAAATATTTAAAGGCCTCTTATCACCGCACTAAAACAGTTAAACTTTGGTTAAAATCACTTGTGAATCTAAAAATCTAATTTGTCATTTTTCCAAAACTTAATGATAAATAAAAATAAACGGTCAATTTTAACCAGAGTTTTAACAATAAGAAAAAATAGGTATCACACTTTTTTTCTAAGTACATAGGGTAATCGGTACAATTGTTGGTCTCCCCCAATGATAACTATACATACAATTGTTGGCCTCCCCCAATGGTCTTTTCCTTAAAATATACTTGATACAAAAATATTTTCAAATAAAATTACTAATAAATAGTGCAGATTTTTATCGATATACTCTGCGCTATTTATTAGTAGTTTTATTTGCGTGTATTTCCCAATCATTGTTTAAGGGAGCTAATCATTGTTTAAGGGGGCCAATCATTGTTTAAGAGGACCAATCATTGTTTAAAGGGACCAATCATTGTTTAAAGGGACCAATCATTGTTTAAGGGTACCAATCATTGTATAAGGGGACCAATCATTATATAAGGGGACCAATCATTGTTTAAGGGGACCAATCATTGTTTAAGGGGACCAATCATTGTTTAAGGGGCCAATCATTGTACCGATTACCCTACTTACATTCTTCTTTCTCTCTTATCATAGTTTGTTTTAACTCTGGTTAAAATCACTTGTGAATCTAAAAATCTAATTTTTCATTTTTTCAAAATTTCAAGGTAAATAAAAATTAAAGATCAATTTTAACCGGAGTTCTAACAATCAGTAAATAGGAGTAACACTTTATTTCTAAGCATTTAAATTTCTCTTTCTTTTTGCAGATTGTTCAATCGTGCAAAGGAAGACGTGGAGGGTCATCTTCTGAGCAACGAAGCTGACGATCTTGTTACGGTGGATTTCTCGAATTGTCAGAAAAAGGCTAAAATCGTGACGGAAATGACTACTCTCTAAATATCAGTCTTGAGAATTTCCGATTTAAAAGTGCAGATGGTAAATGGTAAGGCTGTCATTGTAAATAATTAGCTCGTCTGGAATGAGTTTTCTGAAAGTTAAGACTAAAAAGATTTATATTTTATAAAGAAATAAGATGTCATCTAAACTTTTTTAGTACTTAAGGACCATGCAAAATAGTTTTTGAACTTTTCGTCTCCAGTATTCTATAGTTACCAATAGAATAATCAGCCCTTCGATATTTTTTACCCAGTGTGAGTTTGATTACTGAATACTTTTAAAAAATAACTCATTTTTCAGACGATCATACTATTTAAGTACTAAGTTACTAAATTTTGAGCTTCCTTTGAGAAGATTATAAAGTTAAGAAATAAATATATTAAATTTATATCACAACTGCTAAGATATAGAAATGAAAATATTTTAAACAAATACTGAGCATATTAACTTAATAACTATAAGTTATTTTTATAAAATTTTCTAAATGCGATGTAATTCTGATGTATTTTTTTTCTGTACTTAATTCTGCTCAGAAAGCGATTAAAGCTCGATAAATCAAAATAGAAAAGGGTTACTTTTCCATCACTTTATCACTTTTCCCATTGCAGGAAAAGCCAATTTTCAAAATAGACTGAAAACTACAAAAAATGACGCGTATAAAACTTTCTGTAGAAACACAATCTCTGAACTTTAATCGCTTTTTTAATCTTTTATTTATGAATATATTACAAGCATAAAAAAGTACTGCGCATTCTTTTCATTAATCATTAATTCAATAATTTCTACTCTGAGAACTTGCTTTCAAAGTTCGGCAAGTCACAAATATACATTTTTTTAACGAAATCATCTCTAATTATTTGAGGTATCATGTTGAACTTTGGTAATGTTTTTTTACTCAAAGAAAAATCGTACGTATAACTTTAGAGTAAAAATTTGTTCCTATTCATTTATACTTGAACTTTTTATAAAAATCTGCAATCGCAAAAACTTCAAAAAATATACGCACACGTATATGTGTTTATATGTATATTTTTGTTATCGAAAAAAACTGAATAAAAACGGACTTCTTCCACCGATCCAGTGTTTTCAAAATATCCCCCAACACAAATAATACTTAAAAAACAACTCTCTATTATACTATTTTCAGTCATACCCAGCAATAATAACGTTGGAGTTGCTTCTGTTGACAACTAGAATGCTTCCGTCGTCCAAAACTTGAGTTTTCTGCGAATTCTCATTAGGATCTTCATCTGTTTCAACATCAGTCGCATACTCCATTTCATCAGAGGAAGCTACCGTTTTTGTTGTAGCTTCAGAAGCGTCGTCGCTCACGTTACTGAACAGTCTTTCCAATGGTTGTTGAAAATGCCAATCCGAATAATTCAGTTTTACCTGATAATTCGATTGATCGACTTGAAAGTCGTCAAGACCTGAGATATTTTCACACTTTTCTCCCAGAAAGCAATCCTTTTTCACAAAGTATCCTCCGCCAAGTGACCGAGACAAAATAATAGGATCTATCGAACCTTGTTTTTCTCTAAAACTTTCATAGTCTCCAATAGCAAATTCAACTTCTGAATTGTGATTCTCTTTAGCATCGAATAATTGTTTAGAAATCTCCAGAGGACTTGGAGGAATCAGTGTGCTACAACTAGAATTTAGAAAATCTGTGGAAAAGGAGTTCTGTTCAAGATAAAAGTCCAAGTCACTTTCTATCAAATTAGACTTTTTTTGTTCTAAATCATCATCCGGTTTCGTACTGTCCACGGCTGGATCCTGGCAGATATTAATCGGCTGTGAACTTTCTTGCAAGTTTGCATTGGATGCGAAATAGTTGGCAAAATAGGGACTTTGTTCAACATATTTCGTATAGACATGTGATAATTCCTCCTGTGTCAACGGTTTCTTCCTCTTTTTTTCGACAGTGTACCCGTTTGGACCGTTTTTAATTATAAGGTTTTCTAGCATCGGTTTTTGCTCCTCATCTGTTGTGAGTCGATCGTTGTCATCTCTTTCGACGTTTTCACTGTCCTCGTAGCTCATTTTTGGATCTGCAATTCATATTTAAAATGTTTTATTTGTTGAGTTTTCTAGCTAACATGTTCTATATTTTTGTTTTTTAGTTTTTTTTAGTTTAGTAGAAAATGCTTATTAATTTATTTTTGTTTAAAAAAATTAGTGCTAGAATTTACAGCTATCAAAGAAAAATGTTTAATTTTTATTTTTATTTACATTTAGCGGGTTTATTAAGAGAAAAAAGCAAATATAATATTGAAATTTTGCGAAATATTAAAGAATATATTTAGGCATCGATGTCTGGTTTCAGTTTTTATTTCGAAGAAAAAAATTTTTTTTAAATAATTTTTTTCCAAAATAAAAATTGAAACGCACCAGACATCAAATCCTTGATATACTCATTATTTCCTCAAATTTCAGCACTATATTTGCATTTCTCTTTTAATAAACTCGTTGAATATAAATAAAAAATCCATCGGTAATTCGTGACATCATTATGTACCAAATACCGTTAATTTAGAATAGTAATGCAATTAAACTTATAAACAATTGGCTCCTGAATAATAGTTATAGCAGGTTAAAGTTAAAAGAATTATTATGAAATAATTTAAAACTTTCTACGAATAATAAATAAGAAATAAATAAATTTTATTTATATCTAATTATTTATTATAAATTAAATAAAAATTAGTCGATATAAAAAATTGTGCATAAAAAAATTTTCAAATTTTTTAAATTCCTCTTTTATTTTAAAATTAAATTAATGATTGCGAGAATCCAGAATTTAATTATTTATTTATTTAAAACAATAATTTATATACAATTTTTTGTGATAAAATTCAAGACATTTGAAAAAAATGAGAACCAAAATGTGCAAAATTTCTTCAATTCGCATTGTTTTTGTTTGCTTATTTATTTGAATAATTTAATTCCATGGGATACTTCGTAATAAAGCTTGTATTTAGAATTCTACTATTATTTTAAGCAGGTTGTTAAAGTAAAAACAAAAAAACCCAAAATTTCAGATGGGGTATAAAAATTATGTAAATTATTTAACCCTCAATCGGTACGGTGGTTTGAGACGAAATAGACGGTACGGTCGGGTCGGATCCGACCTGATCTCTTTTTGATAAGTTTTTTTGGTAGAAATAAGTATTCAATAAGCATTTTTGTTATATAATAACATTTATTGATAATCTTACATGAAAAAAATTTTTTTGTCAAAAAATGACCAACGAATTATAATTTCGGCTCGATCTTTTGCAAAGAGAGGTTTGAGTAACGGAGACGGGAAACGAACCGTTGGGTCGGATCAGACCCCCACCGTACCGTTTGAGGGTTAATAAAAATTTCAGCGCAAATGCCTGCTGCGCAACTTTCAATTTCCCCTCCGAGCTACCTCCATTAAGTAATAACTCCCCCCGAAATTATTACATGGTGGAGGTCCGACTGTAAAGTAAAACAATAGGAAATTCAAATTTCTATGACAATCCAATTATTTGCAGTGGTAAAAAGCATACACATTCATACAGGAGTCTCCTTGCTTTACACACAAATAAAGTGGATTATTTTTATGATTTCTGAAATACTTGATGGAATTTATATCATAAATGAGAAAAAGATACTTACCTGTATTAACTCGACCAAGAAAAAACCCAAAAATTTTCAAAAAACTCGACAAAAGAAGTATGTACGATGGTTCTCCCTGCTGTACGTGTAAAACCGTTACGACTAACTACGTTCATTTCATTACATTATTCATCATAATAAATCGATAAATAATTCGATAATTTCCGCTCCACCTGCGCCTAGCTTCATTGAGTTTGAGGTTATGTTTTACAACTGTCATCTTCGTCTCGTGTAACGATGTTATACATAAACATATTAAAGTCATTAAAGGTAAGTTTAGTTAATTATTATATGTTATTTATAACAGAAAAAATGAAAATTAATCTTAAAATTAAATAAAAAATGCAGATGAATCAAAATTTTTTTGAATTGAGTTTTTCTTTCTTGTTGGTTATGTTCATCATTATCATCAGAATGATCAGGACAAAGATCAGGATCATCCTCGTAATCATCTTACATCAAGAAGTTCAACGAATTGTCGTTAGTTTTTAATTTTTCCCCATTTAAAATATCTTTCCAATTAGAAATACTCCTTACAATTAGAAATACTCCTGTAATCAAAATTAAAATGGAAATTTTGATCTTTTAAACTTCCTGTAAACAAAAGCCTCCAAGTTTCAAAATTTTTTGAGGTTTTGGAAGGGAAAAAGAAAATCAAAATAGTCAATTCAGTGTGTCGTGCGTACGACATATATTCCAAATAATATATTAACAGTGTCGCGCAATAATAAAAGAGTACGAATTTTTATGAATTACAATTGATTTTAACTACGCAATGATGACGAACGGTAGAATCTCGTTCGATTTGCATTCCACGAATTCAAGAATGAATTCAAATTTAATTTGTTTAAGATCGAATGACATATTTTTTAATTTTTAATAAATAACCGAGCCTAAAGACATTTACTTTTGTAAAAAATAGTATTATTACATACGCAATTAAATTATTGGAATAATAAAAGTAATAATCATAAATTATATAAATATCGGGCATCGCAGAGCTTTTTCATAATTTCTTTCATAAAACTTCCAATATTTTCATTTTTGAGTAACTTAAAACTTCTGTTTATAGATCACAAGGAAAGTTTTGCTAAACATATTTCAGAAAATTTGAAAATTTTACGAATTAAAAGTTTATCATACTTAAATAGCGAACTGACAAGTATAACTTGATAGTTATTGTCACATAGTGATTTTTATACAGAAGGAAAACAATTTCTAGAATTTAATTTTTATTTTAAAAAAGTTTCTGAAGAATTTTTCTGTGAAAGGTAGGAAACTAATTAAAAGAAACATCGTCTAGTTCGCTATTTTTCTTTAAGAATAAAGCCATATTTCCTTAGATGATTAAAAAAGTCTTATCTTCATACCAGAAATTACAATTAATAATTTACATAAGGAGATACAATTTTATTCACAACAGCCTTGGATTTCCTTCATGATGTTTATCTTCTTTACATTTTTAAGCGTCTCCTAAACATGATGTCGTTAACAAAACACCAACAAGAATATGCAATAAATAATTAAGGATAATTGTGAATGCTTTATAAATTGTATAAAAATGTTTCTATGTATGCTAGATTAATGCCTTATGAATATCTACGCGAAAAGGATCCATACCAGTGGCAACTTTTAGTTCCAAAACTAACAGCTCCACTCGCACAAAGATACGCATGTTTAGTGAATGATGACAAAATATAATAAATTCATTTTGGCGACAAATCAAATACATTCTTTATGATTCGATGGTCAATTAGCGCTTCACTTAATCATGCACTAAGCACTCACAAACAAATTTGAATTCACTTAAAAAATAAATAAAAAAGTAAATAAAAATCAAATAAATAAAAAACAAACGTATCACAAATTAAACAAAATATCAACAAGCAAGTTGTCTTTAAAGTTAAAAGCGATTTACTTTCATAATAAAGTTATCAAAAATTTAAAGTTCGAGAAAAAATTGTCTAAAAAACTCTTGAACTTCTCTGGGCGTGGCTTTTCAGTTTTTATTGAAAACTCTCGATATAAAAAAGAATTTTACTCTTTCCTCAAGAGTTTTTCTGAGTTTTTCTGAGTTCTAAAAAACCTTTTTCTGATTTAGGAAGATTTAAGAATTTTTTACACAGATCTTTTCTCGTCGATGTGCTCAGTAAGCGAGAAAACTTTTAAGAAAATGGAAAAAAAAAAGTTCTATCCTATACTTGAGCTTCTATCACGCAAGTTTGCTGAACATCCACGCACGTCAGTTATTTCTTTTGCTTTGTTAAGTTCATATGAATTTACAAGTGTCGCGCTATCACGAAGTTAACACGTGCCAAATGTGTTAATTATAGGATAATACACAACTTCATTCGCATCAATCATAACCGCACAGGAAAAAGTCATCACTCGATGCAAAAAAGCATTAATATTAGCCAAAAGTAATTTAAATTAACTTTTTACTTTATTACTTCAGATCATTTATAAAAAAAATTAAACTGTTTTTATGAAAAAAGTAACAAATTATCTTTCCTAACTTTAATTAATTAATACCTCGTTTGATAAAATAATTGGCTGCAATTATTACTTTCGCTGCACAAAGGTAAAAAAATTATAAAAAATTATTTCGTTCTAATTTTACCATAGTCATTTGTTTTTAGATTCCAAAGGGTAGATGAAATGAAAATAATCCTCTTTCTGCAGCGAGCATCGACGTGAACAGTTTTTTTTTTCTCTACTGTGTGAGAAAATATCGAACAACGTCAATTTACAATGAGGTTGTAAGACCTTTCTCTTTATTAACTCGTCCATACACTCTAGAATAACGCCAATGAAATATTAGTGTTCTTCCTGCCTCGAATGATCAGTATGATATAAAATCCTAGTTTAATATGGCCGGTAATTTGTTGTCATTTATTAATACTTATTCCGTGTAGAATCAGTTTATATTTATATCCGCAATTAATAAATAGATAACCGTAAGCTTAACCTCTAGATTCAGTTTACGAATTATTACAGTACTAATCAGATTCATCTCGACTATCTACTTAACTCTTATCATTAGCACTCCCATTCTCTTCATCCATTATCTAATAGTAATCTCGTGGTTTGTCGCGTATTGCAAAGCCCGATATATTAACTCATAATTCATCATTTCAGCATCATAACGTCCTGTACCAAAAATCGATTCAAGTTTTAATAAAGAACTTCCCAAAAGAAATTGCACTTAGTCCTGGAACCATAAACAATTTTTTAGTTTGCAATTCCTCAAAGATCAAAAAAATATTCGTCGCTTCAGTATTAAGGAAATATTTAATTTAAAATTTAATTGATAAGTGAAATTGAAGTAGAAATTATTGTGAAAACAATATATTTGAAAGGTTGTAAAGATAAATTATTCAGATCAGAATTTATGATCAGAATGATCAGAATTTATGATCAGAATGATCAGAATGATCAGAAACTTATGGTTCCACATATTGATCAAACAACTCGTGGCAACAAAAGCTCGACTGGATTTTCGATTGGTACTTGAACTTGGAAGCCAGCACACTTTCTAAGTAGACAAAAGAAAATCCAGAGGCTTTCAGAAAGAACAATCTTTAATGAAAATTCGATTCGCGAAAAAAGTATCATCGAAGGCCTCCCAAGATTGCAAATCGATGGAGAGCAGAATAAAAAAGCAAAAGATCAATTACACACTTTACAATCAAAGTGCAAATCAATCTTTCGTCTTTTGACCTCGACACTCAGGAAATAAATAATTGAGAGCTAATTTTCTTCGCCTAAATCAAACAGCACTTACGTCTTTTTGATAATAGGAACGAGACGCCGCCTACAAAATCTAAAGCACGAGTCCTTGTGACTTGGAACCCCTTAAACGTGATTCTGAATTAAAATTCGCGTGATGTTCAATTTTGATGATTTTCAATCTCAAAACTTGTTTAGAAATTCTAATTCTAATTCGTTGTTCACAAGGGTGGCTTTTAAAAAATTGCTATTTTTAAAAAGAATTACCTCCAATATTTGATCTTGTCAATAAGAATATTTATGTTTCACGTTTCGGATTACTCAATCTGATTTTCTAAAATGAAAGCTCTTTTTATCCAGATTAAATTTTGGAGGGAAGTTTATTATTTTTGAAAAGTCACTCTGGTGTTAACGAAAAGAGATTTTTCTTGGTGATTCCAAAACACAAACAACTTTTCCACCGATCATATGATAGCTTTTTTTAACAACGTTTAAACATTAAATAATGGCGTTACATCATAATTCATAACATACATTACAAGTTCACTATGAAGCCGGGTCAATTTGTGAGATATGTTTGTTTGAGAAAATATATCTTAAGTATATGCACTGTATATGATATTAATAGAAACACCTAATCGCTAGTCCTCCACAATCTTTACGAAGCAGACGAGAGAAGCTTGTATGCATTTGTTTATTATGCTCGTGATCGTTATTTAATTATTTAGTTTTTTTATTTTATTGTATGCAATCTTCGTTAATCTGCACTACTTGTATGTAGAATAGTCTTTATTTTTCGTCGAGTGCAAAAAATAAATCTCTCTCCGTTGTCTAGACGTTTCGAGTCGTTTCAATCGTCGAAAAGTTTCTCTTTCTGCAGTGTCTTTGGCTTTCTCTCGTTTAGGCAACATCTCAGCCAGAAATTAGGAAACTCGTAGCTTTTTTCGCGTTTCTTCCTCACTCATCCTTTGCCGAACGACTTTTATTGTTCTCTCAGTTGCAATTTATTGGACAATTTAGAGTTAATTAGGTGTTCTTGCATCAATCAAGCTCGAACTTTTTAAGTCGATGCTGCCTGAGAAATGGAGCATGATTCCCACACACTTTTTGAATTTTTATTCTTCTCTGATATTTAGCAAAAATCACTTTAATTAAAACCTAATCTTTTTGTTGCAGATTTCTATAAGCTGTTGGGCCTTGGAGTTTCGAGAAAAAGAGAAAGGAAAAAATTGGATCTAAAATGTAAGTATCAACGACTTAATTAAACTGAGACAAATCGTAAAAAATCATTGAAACTAATTGTTTTAAGATGGAAATTGAATTAGGAATTGATCCTTAAATTTTAAAATAATCCTGCTCGATTTCTCGTCAAGATTTCGATCCGCTTCTTAAAACAGTAGACCGACGACAATATTAATTCAATTATCTACTTGGCAGTAAAGTACTTCGCCAAAGTCATTTGATCGCGTTCACTTTCGATCCGGACATCGCACTCAATCAATTAAGTCAAGAGACGAATGTAAAATCCAAGTTCACTACTGGCAGGAGAACGATTTGAAAAAAAACACTCAATTTCTCCTCGCGAACCGGAAGACCTCCGACGCCACCTTTCTCACAGGAAATCACCATATAATCGTTGAGTGCTGTCCCACAAATGTCTAAGACTGGATCGAAATTCGAAGCGGAGGTTCTCATAGTATCACGCTATGTTGCTTCCACTCATCGTCGTCACGCACTTTTTCTCTGGTGTATTTTGACTTTCGGAATTGCTTCGCACAGCCTTTGGTGGGCTACCATCAGTCGTCGGCGTCACATCATCCGGAAGTGGAATATTATTGTTCGTTGACGTCGAACTTCTCCTTCCATTTTCCCGGGTCGGAGACTTCACGTCAAAAACCGAGGTTTCCGACTCAAGATCCGAATCGATCTGGAAATAAATTTTAAAGTTGGATCAGAAATTTCGTCACTAGAAAACGAGGAAAAGACTTAAGACTAGCTGATGATACGAAAATGTCTTGATGATTAGTGCGTGAAATTCAAGATTGTCGGACTTCAGTTTCTTTCTTTAATCAAGTTACTTTAATGATTAATTTACTCCAATTTATTTTTCGAGTTTTTGGTTTTGTACCTTATTTTCAAATCAACTTCCATTGTTAACGAGTTCTAAAGTCTTTTTTCTTAACGGGAAGATTTGAGCTTTTATTGTATAATTCTTCTTTCGTAACGATCTTCGACCCTGCAAACTCGTAAAACGTTCACACTGGGAATTTACGATGCAAAGAGAATCCCTTTAGGTGCCTATAAGTCATTAAACTAATTGGTGGGTCATAAGAAGTTGAATTAATGGTTGAGTATAGGAGCATTCTTTATAATTGAGAAGTCATCCTTTGGTGTTTAATTGCTAGAATGCAGATTGAAAATTTATATTCGATCATTTATCAAGAAAAAAAAATGTCTTCACTTTTTGAGCTATAAAACTGACTGTTAATTTTGATATATCGACTGCTCCTATTTTAAACAACGTAACTCATTTTTGCTTATTGTCAGGCGGGCGTCTGTCCCGCTTGCAGCGCCTGACTTAGGTCCGTCTGACAATGCGCAAAAATGAGTTACGTTGTTTCAAATAGGTTACGTTTCAAATAGCAATCGATATAAAAAAATATTGAAGTAGAAAGTAAAAAAACTATAATTTGAAAATAAGGTACTCCGAATAACTCTGAATTTAATTTTTAGATGCAGTCAACGTGGAAAAAAGCGAATAATTAGAAGCGATTAATTTTCCATTTGAAAGGGTAGATGATTCAGTACCCCTGCTATTCCAGCATTTTTAAGAGTGGCATGGATCGCCTCTTCCTAAAACTGAACCTGCTGACTATGATTTCAATGAGGATGAGGATGATGTGCTACCTTGTTGAAACAGACTACCTGTCTGGTAGCAGGATGCGGGTTAAGAAACAGTCTTTCACTCGTATCGCTCCCACAACTGGAACTTTCGCTCATTTCGGTTGCAAATTTTCGAGACGCCCTGGGACTTGGAGGTGCTGCTCTACTACTTTGATTACCCAAATTCAAGCCGGCATTCCTCGAACAGACCTGCGATTGTATATGCTCGCAGACTCTTCTGAATCTTCGAATATTGCCTGCAAAAAATAATGTTGGAACTTTAGGTATCTATTTTAAACATTTTCTTCGTTATCTTATTTCATTTTTCATTCAAGATTGATAAAATTAATTGTTTGATATCAATTCGCAGAGGGTAAAGTTGCCAAAAGCACAGACTGAAGTTCTAGAGTATCCGTTTATCGCGTGTGAGTCGAATTGAATCGGAAGTGTGTAGCAGGAAATTTCGCGAATCAGAAGGGCTGATAGGCGTGACGGAAAAGTTTTGCAGGGGTTGTACTGTTTCCGTTTCCGCGTACAAAAGCACTTCGATATGCAATATACAATGTACATATGGGTGTCTATCTGATAAGACTTGCAAGGTGGTGTGTGCCAAGGTAACATCGATCTAGTTGCGCTTGGATGGCTGCCAAACGCCAAACACAAAACCACCAGAATTCGGAGGCTTATACCTTAAACAGTCCTTCGAGAAGGCTTTGCTCCCATTGTCAGCTCTGTCATCGATTCTACCGCGAAAATAATCCCCGTGAAATCGCATTATTTCCTCTACAAGAATGTCAAGTTATCGCCATCACCCAGAACTGATTCATCCCGAAGTGCATGAACTTAATCTTGAGAAAAAAATCGTGGTTCTTCGTTCTCATGTATTAATCAAACTTGACATTCTTTTTTAAATCTTTTTTAAAAATTCTTTTTCAAATCTTTCTTAAAAATTCTTTTTCAAATCTTTTTTAAAAATTCTTTTTCAAATCTTTTTTAAAAATTCGTTTTCAAATCTTTTTTAAAAATTCTTTTTCAAATCTTTTTAAAAAATTCTTTTTCAAATCTTTTTTAAAAATTCTTTTTCAAATCTTTTTTAAAAATTCGTTTTCAAATCTTTTTTAA
>JBAGKK010035124.1:0-16538 GCA_037177015.1 Euceroptres primus | reverse complement strand
AAATTGTTTTTCAAATATTTTTTAAAAATTCTTTTTCAAGTATGTTTTAAAAATTCTTTTTCAAATCTTTTCCAAAAATTCTTTTTCAAATCTTTTCCAAAAATTCTTTTTCAAATCTAATTGAAAATATTTGAACATCACTTTCAGAACTTGTATTTAATGATTCTTAGTTTTTAGCAAGCCTATATAAAATTATCTGGTAAATAAAAAATGGGGATATATCAGTTTTTATTGTTTGTTGAATTGTCTTGAATAAGATATGTTGAAAGACATTTTTGAAAGACAAAATTGTGTTGAAAGACAAAATTTATTTGGATAGTAAGTAGTAGGATAATTCTGGTAGTAGGATAATTGGAAGTTAGGATAATTGTCTTGAATAAGATATGTTGAAAGACATTTTTGAAAGGCAAAATTGTGTTGAAAGACAAAATTTATTTGGATAGTAAGTAGTAGGATAATTCTGATAGTAGGATAATTAGATATTCTTTGTGAGAAGAACTTACCACTTAGCAGAGTAAATGTAATGGCAAACAGAGGTTCGCTTGGCTGCTTTGAAATGGCACTAATGTCAACCTGAAACCGTACTTGTCTCTGAAACATTGCTGGTCCCGTGCTGCCCCGTTTATATTCCACACTAAAGGACATTGCTGAACTCACACTATGTGACAATTCAGCTATCTGGAATTTAAAATAAAATTTCCTTAATATTTAACAATTTTACTTAATTTAAATCCGAATTAATTGTCCCCAAATCAGAAAACAAAAGCTATAATTATTAATTCGTAAAATAAATTTATACTCGCCGATAAAAAGGCGTGAATTAGGTCAGCTTTAACACTAGCCAATGGCTTTCCTTTTACTAAAACAGTAAATGTCTCGTCCTTTTCGGTTGCCATTAAACTGCCAAACCAGGATTTTTTCGTTAACTCCGGCGAGGAGCCTGGTGTCAAATGTACCTGAAATAAAAAAATTAGTTTTTTTTATTTCCATACCATCCATATATTTCTTATATTATTTGTTCCAAGATACAAATACAATTTGATTTAAATGAGAATCGAATTTCATTGTTGGAAAATTAATAAGGTAGATTGCTCTTTAACAATTAATTACATCTAGTTTATAATTTATTCATAATTTGTCATTTTGAGAATTGTAAAAATATTATTTTCTTATTCCTCAAGAAATTTTTATCCATAATTTGTATTTTTAATTGCCAACGATAATTAATTACCTCCTCGGTGCTTGTGAGCAATTTGCGTCGATGGAACCTCGGACTTCCTAGGAAAGAATTCTTGATTGTTGTCAAACGCGATCTCCAATGGTGAGCACCAGATCCTGCTCCTGTGTGAGGAGATCCTGGAGGTGTCACACCCACTGCTACCACTAAAATAAAAAATTTATTGAATCTCTATAACACTTATTACTTTAAAATTCAATTAAAAAGAATTTATTTTTGAAGTTTTAAAAAATAAACATAAACTTAAAAAATAAAAATATGTTTTTTTTAATTTGATAAAAATAATCTATTCTCCTAAAAGGGACAACTTGTGCCATTTAAGAATTTAATTTCGCACTTATAAACGAATACTCTAAGGAGGTAGGACTTTTGAAAGAAGAAAAAAATTGTCTCCTCTTTTTAGCTTCCAGAACCGGAGGTCACGTGAATTTTTCAAAAGCTCTGCGAGACAAAACGGGTGCTTAGGTTGGCAGAAAGTAGTTCAGATGCCTGAAGCCAAATTCGCATTCTCCGTTATGCAAACACTCTGTCTTGGTATTGTGAATACAAAAGATAATAATTACAGTTTACCCGTTATTGCTATTATCCATTAAGGGACAGCCGGATAATGGTGCGTGCTTTAAGAGAGAAAATTTCCAAGAAAATCAGAGCTCCATTTATTCAAGTGAAGCATTATGAAGTCACGAGTTTTATTGTTGAAAATATCGAGCCATAAATTTTCAACGATTCATACTAGTTATTCAGAAAATATCGAGGCATAAATTTTCAACGATTCATACTATTTATTCAGAAAGAGCAGCAACAAAGAAAAAAATATCAGTCTATTAAATTTCATTATTAGCTGCTGTAATATTCACTGAAATAATTAAAATCGTGTATATTAATTCTAATACTGTTGTTTTTATTTTGTTTTAGGTAGCTACTGTTTTTTTGGTCTGGCAGTTCTGGAGTTCTTGATAAAATCAGAGGGTAAAAAATTTATTTATTTACCTGAATATCTTACGCTCAACCGTCAAAGATGCTAGGGTTATAATTTTACAGAAATGAGAGATTTTACAAAACATTTTACTTATTTTACAATAAGTCTATTACATTTTAATAGCCTAATTATTTAATGTCTCATTTTATTGGAGCAATATTTGTTACAAATATTTGCAATATTTTGTGAATTGTCTTTTTGTTATTTTCCAAATAATATTTCATGAATCGACAAGTCCTTTCGTCAAGGAAAAATTGCTAAATATATATTTAAGAATAAAATAGTGATGTGATGAAAAATACTAGAAGTTTTTTTTAAAATCTCACCAGGTTGTATTTCGCTCAGCTCAATTCCAACGCTTGCCAGAGGTGGAATGGGAGTTGGTATTCCTTGAGGTGGGTTACCATTTCCGCCAGTGGTACCGACACTTGATAATCTGTGTGGACTTCCGGTTTGGCCATGATGTGAACTTGGAGTGGCTCTATGAGGACTCAAAAGACCTGAGAAGTTAGGCGTGTGCAGAGGAGATCCTCCTGGGGTCGATGCATGCGAATGCGAAGCGTGAGTATGAGATCCCGTACTTGGTGAACGTCTCGCATGATGCCTTGTGCTGTAATTCAAATTCCTATTAAAATTAAAAGAAATTAATAATTAGGAATTAAAATTTTCATATCGCCATTAAATAATTTACACTAACACAAATTCGAATCAGTCTTTAACAAGACGTCCATGAAGCTGTAAAAATATTCCCTCGAAATAGTTTATCTCGGATGACTACTTGGATGGATTTAATACGAACTTTGCACTTATCAGTTCGAATAATAATTCTGGACAGGAATATACGAAGAAAAACAGAGATTGTCGCGGTTCAATTATAGCTTTGACCTAACGCAGGGTCAGGAGATTTAAAGAGAAGGTATGAAAGTACCAGACACGTGAATTCGATCACGCGATGTGCAGGTGGAAAAGAAAAATACGACACGCGACCTACAGCAATTTCGTTTAGGCATTGCCAGGATTTATGACTAACAATAAGGGTCAGCTATGAGGAAAAATATAGCACTAATAGGTAGACACTAAAAAATAATTTATGATGACCTCACCGGTGAATAGAGTTAGGTGTGTACAGTTATTTATTAATGTTCTTTTTCTGATGTTTTTTTAACTTATCTTATGGAAATAAGTTTAATTTTTAATAGAGAATTAAGTTAGGAAATTAAAGTTATAATTATCGAGGGATTGAAAGAAAGAATTTTATTAGATGAAGATGTTCACCTGGATTGTCTTCTTGGTGTAAGAGGTGAACCGTGGCTGATTTGTCCCAAGCTCAGGGCCGCACTGCCATTTACTCGACAAGTATCAACCCTTTTCCTTGGTGGATCTGCTTCCAATTGTCCCGATGAGGCTCTCATTCCGCCTCTCATTACTTCTAGTTCATCCTCGCAGGCCGGTCTTCGCCTCTTTCTCTCGAGTAGGAGGAAGTAAATTACCTTCTCTGTATTGTGGCTGAAAAGAATATTAAAAATATGAGAATCGTAGAGGACAAACTCAGAGAGATATAATTCAGAGAGTAGGTTCTTGAATTTTTGAATCTCATATTGAAAGTTTATGAGAATATATTTTTAATTTGTTTTATTAATTAATTATTATAATTTCTTACTTCGGACTAAGAAGCTCTTTAATAAGTTTATCCTTTTCTTTAAAACATCCGAGACTGGCGATGGCCTGTAAAACATCAGGATCAATGGCGTCCTCGGACGGAATCACGTGTGTTTGCACCACATCCATCATTGAGAGTTCTAATTCCAATTCTCCCTTTCCAGCGGCTGTCACCCAAATATGCCTGTTTATCTCCGCTAGCTGAAAGCCGGATATTGTTTAACTCATACATTTGTAGGCGACGTGTTAATATCAAACGTTTCAGATTATGGAAGTCCATAACTAAATGAGATTTCTCATCAAAATCCCTCTATCCAAATGAATATATCTTCACCCCCTATGCCTCTGGAAAACGTAACTGCAGCTTGCAACGATTTTAAAAAACTAAGCATTGAAAACACGATTTGGAAAAAACAAGCGAGACCAAAAAATTGACGACGGAAATTGGTTAATCGCAATGAAAGAAAGTATTTCTGAAAGTTTCGTCCCTCTAGATCCCTCGGAACTCACTCCTTTTCCACCCCTAATACTTAAAAAATTCTTGGAAACTACTCAAAATTCGAAACCACAAATTTTTCGATGCAAAGTAATTTTAATTGACCAGAAGAAAGTCATATAAAATTTGCAGCCTCCTTAACGTTTTTATCTCCCTTCTTTTCCACCCCTAAGACTTAAAAAGTTCCTGGAAAGAACCCAAAATTTGAGACCTTTTAAATTAAAACTACTCTGCATTTAAAAACTCGTTGTCTCAAATTTGAGATAGTTTTCAGGAAATTTTAAGTATTGGGGTTGGAAAAACAGTGAGATCCGAGGCGTTTAGAGGGCTGAGAATCTCACCACTTTTCCACTGCTGACACTAAAAAAATTCCTGGAAACTACCCAAAGTTCAAGACCACGAATTTTTCGATACAGAGTAGTTTCAATTTAAAACGAAAAGGCTTTATAAAATTTTCATCCCTCTAAAACTTCCGGATCTCACCCTTTTTCAGTCCCTAAGGCTTAAAAAATTCATAAAATCTACCCAAAACCCCAAATCACGAATTTTTCGATTAAAGAAGTTTCAATTGATAAAAACAAAGTCATAAAATTGTCATCCCTCAAACTAAAGACATAAAATTGTCATCCCCCTAAAACTTTTAGATGTCATCCCTTTTCCACCCCTAATACTTAAAAAAATCCTGGAAACTACCCAAAATTCGAGACTACGAATTTTTCGATGCAAAGTAGTTTCAATTGACCATAAAAAAGTCATATAAAATTTGCAGCCTCCTTAACGCTTTGTCTTTCTCTCTCCTTTTCTACCTCTAATACTTAAAAAATTCCTGGAAAGTACCCAAAATTCGAGACTTTTTAAATTGAAACTACTCTGCATTGAAAAATTCGTTGTCTCGAATTTGGATAAGTTTCTAGGAAATTTTAAGTATTCGGGGTGAAAAGCGGTGAGATCCAAGGCGTTTAGAGGGCTGAAATTTTGTGTCTTTCTTTTTATCAATTGAAATTTATTTAATCAAAAAATTCGTGTTTTGGGATTTTAGGTAGATTCCATAAATTTTTTAAGTCTCAGGAGCCGAAAAAGGGGGAGATCCGAAAGTTCCAGAGAGATGAAAATTTTATATGGCTTTGTCGTTTTAAACTGAAATTACTCTGCATCGAAAAATTCGTGATCTCGAATTTTGGGTAGTTTTCAGGAATTTTTTAAGTATCAGGGGTGGATTGTGGTGAGATTCGATGCGTTTTAGGGGGCTGAAAATGTTATATGGCGTTCTTCTTGTCAATTGAAACTACTTAGCATCGAAAAATTTGTGGTGTCGAATTTTGGGTCGTTTCCAAGAATTTTTTAAATATTAGGGATGAAAAAGGGGTTAGATCCGAGACGCTTAGGGGTCTGAAACTTTTTATATTTTTTTCTTCTTGTTAATTGAAACTACTTTACATCGAAAAATTCGAGGTCTCGAATTTTGGGAAGTTTTCAGGAATTTTTTAAGTTTTAGGGGTAGAAAAGGCGTGAGTTCCGTGGGATCTGGAGGGACGAAACTTTCAGAAATACTTTCTTTCATTGAGATTGACCATTTTTCGTCGTCAATTTTTTGGTCTCGCTTGTTTTTTCCAAATCGTGTGTTCGATACTTCGTTTTTTTAAATCTTTGCAAACTGCAGTTACTTTCTGGAAATTCATCGATTTTTATCTTTCTAATAAGCATTCAATGTAATTCATTAATTAATTACAAGTAGAAATAGATTTCTGATCCAGAATCTAAGAAATATAATTATGAAAAGTAACTTTGCTTTGCTCAAAAGTTCACGAATATTCGAGACGTGAATCTTCGGCAACTTGTTTCGAATACTGAATTTAGGACGTCGTTTGAAAAGTTGACAATTAAATTTCTCGCAAAGGCATAAAAGACGCTTCAGATCCTAGTTATCTCTTCGCAGAAGTCGAATATCTTGAAAGTTATACTGGAAACCAGATAAAGTTGGTTTAATTTTAAAACAAACCAGTCCGAGAGTTGAATTTATATTTGGTTTGATGAACTATTTACTTCTGCAATATGCTTTCATTAAAGCACTAACCAATTTTCTGAAAATAAATTAAATGTTTCTAAATGAGTAACTTCCTCATAGTTACTTTCGAATACAATTCGCTCGAGTAATGGCTGGTTAGAGAGTTACTTAGTTTGCGGCTTTCTAAAAATCCTTGAATTTATTCGCGGTTGAGGAAAATTCATGGCTAACGAAAAATCCTTCTTGAGAAACTGGGATGTTAATTTTTCATTCTACCATTTCGACCATTATCAAGATTGAAAGGCATCTTATTTTAGACTTAGGAATAATCAGAATATCATTTCTGTTTATTATTGATGCATTAATAAAATAAACAATATTGTTATAATTCGATAGTCATTTGAGATTGTGTCTAGCAGAGTTTCCTTCTAAATGTTGTCTTCCTGACATTCAGCCAGTTTGATTGATAGGTAGTATCTATTTCATTGATATGACTCACCGTTAGTCTTTTATCGGGATTAACTTCAATCATTCCCCTAAGGAGGTTTTGACAGTCGGGTGGAACAAAATGTGGAATGTGAAACACCCCTCGTTTGACTTTTTCCAAAAGTTGCCTTAAGTTATCGTCATCGAAAGGTAAAGCACCCACAAGAAGAGCATAAAGTATCACACCACAAGACCAAACGTCCGCTTTCCTACCGTCGTATTTTTCACCCTGTAAATTCGAAAACGATTATTTCTACTTCAAAAATATATAATATTAAATATTAAAAATAAACTTTAAAATTAATTAAAAAATTTTTAAAAATAAACTTTAATACTTGATAAACTTTAAAATACTGAAATTAAAATTCATCGAAATTAAGAATTTAATCCCTTAATATTCAGTTCTAATTTGATTTTTCTATTTTAGATTTCTGGGAGGCTTTGGAAATTGCACACTGAGAGACTGTTCATTTCAGTAATTGATAAAGATAAATTAGTTTTTAATACATTTTTGTGTGAAAATAGGGAAAAACGAGGTTTTGTTACATTTATCCATATTACAGAGTTGAATTTTAATATTGACATAACAGTCTTTAATAACTTGAGGACGCAAAATTAGTATTTTATATACGAAATATTAGTCATGTTCTCTCTCTCAAAAAAAAAAAAAAAAAAAAAACAATACGAAAAGAAAATATTATCCTTGCTAAGTTATCAAAAAGTAATTTTAGAAAGAACAGTGAATACCATAACTTGACAAGTTTATACGAGAAATTGGTATTGTGAATATGAAGATGCTAAAATCTTGCGACGCGTGGCAAACTTCGAAATCATAATTCTGGATTTTTCATATACACTGAAGCGTCATTTTATTGCGCCTCCGGATACCGCTTCCAGGAATTTTGTATTTGGGTGAGGGGTCCAAGGGGAAGAGAAATCTGAGCTCGGAGCTCAACGGACTTGCGCAAGTACCGTAGCAACAAAGTGCGCAGTAGTGGCGCAGTAGAATTCCGTCGGTTCGCATCAGTTCGTTTTTAGTGTTTTGGTTATGCTCTATGTATAATAATTCATAAATAATAACTAAATGAAACTTAACGGTAAAGTAAACGTTAAATTAAACTTATATTTAAAAAATATTTTTCACTCGTTACAAAAACCAAATAGAAATAGTTCATACGGCCCTGACTTGTTTACGATTGAGAGACCTCGATTTACCCGAAGGCCATTCAGGAGATCCCCGAAACCCGCAATAAATCGAGGCTTCAGTGTAGTTTTGTTTCAGATTGCCTTTCGAGTGTTTCCGTCGTTTCCGATCTATCCCGATTTGCTCCGGCACTTAGCGCTCACTGTGCATAGAGTCAACAAAAAAAAAATATATTCACGTGTGCAAACGCGTTCCCGCTTTGTCGGCGTTATTATCTTGTTTATTAATGTTGTGCAGTGAAGAATATTATAAGCACCAGAATTTTTAAAGTTACTCAAGACTATGTAAGTATTAAAGAAGTAATCGTATAATTACGCTTCCTACTCTCTAAATCTGAATCAGTGAGAAGTGTATCGCTAAATCAAATCAGTAAGGATTTTCATTGACAATCAGTGAGATTTCGCTGAAAATAGATATGAAAATACTTTCATTCAAAATTTTAAAACAAAATCAAATAATTGGGAAATTTTAGTAAATATTTCTTGTTTAAAGATTAAAAAGGATACAAATAAAGAGGAATCTAATTTCTTCATTTACAAATTTTCAATGATAATTTTGAATAAAAAGGATAAGAATTTTGAACCTTTTTTTCAAAATAAGATAAATGTGGTTGTTGTCACTTCACTGGTTAGCGTCGAATAACGTAATCTTTTAGGTAAATTACTTTAAAATTAATAAAGGCAATTTTTTATTTCTGTGCTCGAGTACTAATGATAACCACTGATATACAACAGTGCAGATTACTTCAATAATCAGATTTCAGACCTGCCGATAACCTCAATATTCTCGTTTTTATAACTTTAAAGTTGTTGCAGTTTTCACAGTAATGATTTAATATGTAGTTAATGGCTTAGTTACATTTTTAAATATATATTTTGTCAAATAAAACTCATTTTGTTAGTTTTAATTATAATTACACTCGAGTCCCGGTTTAAGATATTCCGAGAATTTCGCTCGGCGGCATTCAGTATTTGTGCGGGTCCAAGGGTAGAGAGGGAGGCACGATCGTTGAGTAGTAGTCAAGTAGTACTGCAGCAACAGGGCGAGCAATATCAATTCGCCTTTTGCATTTATTTTTAAAAACACGTTAAATTTTTTAAAAATTTTTCATCTTCATTTAAGAATTTTCATCCCTTATGATAAAAAATGTACATGCGTACATAATTCAGTTACATAATTCATATTATTCCGACTGAAAGTGGTTGGTACGGCCCTGACTCAGTGGGGAAAAAGCACTTTTTTGGGACAAAAATCAGCCGACTCCTCAAATCTCAACGAGTCAGAGCATTTTTTTAAATACTCACGAAGGATCGTACTTTAACGTAGAGGTGCACGTTTTTTGAATTTGTTATTTAACTTAAAAATTACAATTGGTTATATTTACGATATTTACTTAGCCCCATTCATTGATATTTCTGCAAAAAGGCATAGAATTAGTAAATTTACTTTTGTTGAATAAAAATGTAACTTGTAGATAAATCTCCTGCATTTTTTTAATTGTTATAAACAAATTAATGCATATAACTGTTAACTGCTGCATTTTCGGAATTCGAATGTATTACTTACATAGATTTTGTTATAAAAATGTAAAGAATTAATTTTTAATTGCGAAGAAGCGCCAAACAACAATAATAGTTAATAGTTTAAACAATTTTTATAAACAAATTCACTTATTTGGCATATCTATGCATCGAAATTTTTTCTTTTCTCTGGAATCATTTAATTTCATATAAAGAACAAAGAATGGTACACATTAGAGTTCCATGAAACAACATTTTTTATTGTTATAAACAATTTTTATAAACAAATTCACTTATTTCGCATATCTATGCATCGAAAATTTGTCTTTTCTGTGGAATCATACATTTTCATGTGAAGAACAAGAATCGTAAACATTAGAGTTTTATGAAACAACATTTGTCATTGTTATAAACAATTTTTATAAACAAATTAACTTTTTTGGCATTTATATGCATAGAAAATTGGTCTTTTCTGCGGAATTATTTCTTTTCATCTAAAGAATAGAACTTGTGCACAACTGACTTCCATCCAACAACATTTATCATTGTTATAAACAAATTTTACAAACAAATTAACTTATTATAGTATCACTGTCATTGGTTATATTGGTTATAATGTCATGGAATACGTTTTAATACCAATGCAGCCAATTGCAGTGACACTCAAATAAGTAAATTTGTTTGAATAAATTGTTTATAACAATTATAACTGTTGCTGGATGGAAGTCAGTTGTGCACAAGTTCTATTCTTTAGATGAAACGAAATGATTCCACAGAAAAAAAAATTTCTATGCATATAAATTCCAAAAAAGTGAATTTGTTCATAAAAATTGTTTATTAATTGTTTATAACCATGACAAATGTTGTTTCATGGAACTCTAATATGTACCATTCTTGTTCTTCACATGAAAATAAATGATTCCACAGAAAAAAAAAAATTCCTATGCATATGAATGCCAAAAAAGTGAATTTGTTCATAAAAATTGTTTAAACTATTAACTATTATTGTTGTTTGGTGCTAGTTCGCAATCAAAAATTGATTCTTTACATTTTTATAGCAAAATCTATGTAAGAAATACATTCGAATTCCGAAAATGCAGCAGTTAACAGTTATATGCATTAATTTGTTTATAACAATTAACAAAATGCAGGATATTTATCTACAAGATACATTTTTATTCAACAAAATTAAATTGACTAATTCTATACCTTTTTGCAGAAATATCAATGAATGGGGCTAAGTAAATATCGCAAATATAACCAATTTCAATTTTTAAGTTAAAGAACAAATTATTAAATAACAAATTCAAAAAAGGTGCACCTCTACGTTAAAGTACGATCTTTCATGAGTATTTAAAAAAAAAGCTCTGATCCGTTGAGATTTGAGGGGTCGGATGATTTTTGTCCCAAAGAAGTGCTTTTTTTCCTACTGTGTGACTGTTTGTGTTCAGAGGCGTTTAAGGACTATCCCGGTTTAGAACAGGCAATTCCCAAAACCCATCTTAAACCGGGATTCGAGTGTAATATAGTTTTTGATCCATTTGAAATTTGGAATCCACCTTAAACTTCCGATAACTCCCACATTTACCTTATAGTTCTAAAAAAAAATATTTCAAAAATATTAAACATTAATTTTCAAAAGTTCTTGTTTTTTACAAATATAAAATCAGATTTTCGAAAAATAGTAATAAAATACGAAATTTTAGATGTTTTTATTATACTTATAATATAAATTTTAAATGTTATGCCTTGAAATTTGTTAATTAATAATTTACTTGAATAAAATTAATGAACCATTATCAGTGTTCGTAACTTTGTTGCATTTGGGTTATTGCGCTAAAACTTTTAAAATAGCTACAAATACGATTATTAGGATTTTCAACTCCCACTTTTTTCGAAAATTTGACATGATAGTTATTTTTTGAAGCTAGATTCTTCCGCGAGTCCAATATAGTAAAAGACAACTCTCTTTGAAAAATAGTTTAATCCTTCAATTTTCAGTATTATAATAAAATATCGGCGATATTTAAATTCAGCGGGTGCACTCGTGTGGTTCATCTTTGCTTTAATAGGAATCGCATGGGTATTCGTTTTTCTCTCACAAGCACATGTACTTTTGAAGATTAGTATAAAAGCGAAATTCAAATATACCGAACCATGTATTTCTGCATTGCGTGCTTGCGAGGGTTTAGTTGTATAAGTTAAAATAGGAGTTAGATTAAAGCTAAGATTGTATTACGTGATGTGTTGTTGTGAATTGTCCATAGATGTGTTGTTGTGAATTGTACATAGATGTGATGCCTGTTTATGTATCACACTTCTATTATACGTGAATCTATTTCTCCACTTCCGAAGGTCAAACTTTTTGGTGGAGTGAGGGATTTTTCACATAGTGATTTTCAGATTCTCATATTCGCTCTACGGCTATTTGGAAAGTTTCTTTCAATTTTTCGAATTTATTGTAATAACATCGGTCTTAACCCTCTGCCTGGTCATTCGACCGTTATCGTGAAAAATCGACAATTCGGACACCTGGTGGGGACAGTGGGAATCACGTTCTGTGGCGCTGGGGTAGGGATAAGGTAAGACAGGCAGAGGGTTAATTCACTTTTCAATTTTGATATAATGAATACCAATTTCTCGTAGATTTTATACTGGTTAATGTAATATCTACCTCATTTATTCAAACGAAAATATGAATTTTGCTAGCTGAAAAGCATTATATTAATTTTTTATATAAATGTCCTCTTTTCCCTATTTTGAAACAATGATATACTAAATTTTAGTTCGCTTTTATCAATTACTCTAACGAAAAGTCTCTCAGTGCAGTTTCTGAAAGCAGTAGCTGGTAATGTAAGAATTATGACTTTATTATCAATACAAACACAAATCGTAACACAAAATCTTTAAAAATATTTTGAACGAATTCGTGATAACAAAATCTTATTATTGATCTCGTTGTACCGGTTGTAAAAATAGTTCGGAAAGTGTCAAGACTTAATAGGGATCTCTCGTGGAATGAACCTCGTATCATTCACTGAAGATGTGATTTAACCATCACCCTCGCAGGTAATAATTTCCTGACAAGAAATTTCATTAGTCGCCGTCAACTGGAGATAGAAGCTAGGTGTGTACGGAACTAAAGTGTTCTGTTCGTGTTGTATACTCTCACAGAGGCATTTTCAGTCGACTGGGTGCTACTGAAGTTAATAGAAATTCTTTCAAATTGTTTATTGCACCTTGCAAATTGAAAATCTGTTATTAGCTTTGCTTAGTGAGATAACCTTGACCCAGTCTGCTTCAAAGAATAAGTTCAGATATAAAATAGAGTTAACTACTTATGCTGAAATGAAAATGAAAAACTAACAAAAAATTGAAATGAAAAACTTAATCTAAAATTTAATAATTCCAAATTTAAGATAATTTTTATAAAACTTACTC
This sequence comes from Euceroptres primus, assembly GCA_037177015.1. Taxonomy (NCBI): domain Eukaryota; kingdom Metazoa; phylum Arthropoda; class Insecta; order Hymenoptera; family Figitidae; genus Euceroptres; species Euceroptres primus. The sequence goes on along the minus strand of JBAGKK010035124.1, from coordinate 3,511 downwards.
GAATGACTTCGGGGCAAGCATAATGAGGCGAACCACAGCTCGTTTCCAACATAGAGCCAGCAGGTTGTAACGACGCCATTCCAAAATCCGCTATTTTTATATTATTCTTCTCATCCAATAACAAATTTTCAGGTTTCAAATCTCTGTGACTGAAAGAAAAATGAAACATCGGAGAGGGGAAAAGAATTTAGTTCTATTATCTTGAGCATAAGGGAGGAATATAATGCACTTAGGACTATTAATCGATGCAGTAAAAGTTTACTGGAGGAAAAATTTTCCCAGGTTGAAAGCTCTAGTATTTTCAAATGTAAAATAATTCAAGCTTTATTTCCATCATCAAAGAGAATAGAATAGTTTTCTCAAATGGAAATATACTTATGTATATATATATATATATATATATATGTAGATTATAAAAATGCTAAGTTGCTTGCATCATGGAAGATTTCAAGTGCATAATTTGAGATTTGCGCAGAAAGGACGCTCATTATGAAAAAGCTTTCTTGTGACCTTTATGCAAATTACGCTTGAACTTTATAACGGAAACGTGCTCGATTGAGAATTACCATCGAAGAATGGCAAAGGTTTAGACTCAATTAGTTTGTCATAATTGGGTTAGACGTGATGTAGAGCTTACATTATTACACCTTGCAATCATAATAATGTCCCGACCACTTGATTATATCAGTCCTTTGTGATCAATGGACAAACGTTTGAACAATGAAGTAAAAAAGATAAAATTTTAAAAGCTATTGCAGAATTTAATTCTAATTGTGATTTAATTTAGAAAATAATGATTAGAATAAGTATTACAATAATGGAATTATTTATGCTTTCGTTTTGAGATAAAAAATAATTTTTTGTGATTTAAAATAAATTGTATAAGATTTTTACATCATCATATGAGAAGGTATTGGTTTTATGTTTTAGACTTAGATAAATATCGGATAAGTGCTTTTTTAGCTCAGCACTTTTCTTTTCTAATCGATAGCCTTTCTATCGAATAAACTCCAGGTTTTCTATTTACTCAATCCAGATAGTCAAGTCTATCTCTGATTTTCTTTAAAAGGTCTGCCAAATCGTCCAAAGTCTGGCAACGTCTATCTCTGTTGGACTTTGTTGGTCAAGGGATGAGAATAGGACAGACAATTTTAACGTACTTCCTAGTGTGCACGTGAAATTGTGAATTAAAATTAAATGGTCTGGAATTATAAAATAAAAGTTTTATCAAAATTATTTAATTTGTCGTTTTTAAACAGACATATAAAATTTTGAACGTGATATAAAATTTACTTTGATAGACTGAAGTGCCTATATGTACTTTGCTTGTGTATTTAAAAAAATCCTTTTAATCAATTCCAATGTGGATAACCATTAGATCTTACAATTTCTAACTTCCAGGCAACGATCCTTAGATATAAAATTACAATTTTTTCATTGAAAAATAAATATGATAATTATATATTCTGAACTTCACTTTCAAGGATAAATTACTCACCATATACTATGACTATGGCAAAAATCTAATGCTGAAATGATTTGTCGAAAAAACCTTCTGGCCTCCTTAGGTGTTAGCCTTCCTTTCTTTACGAGATAATCGAAAAGTTCGCCTCCCGAGACATGTTCCAGAACAAGATATCTAATAGAAATGAAAGAGAATAAAAAGTCAGTGTTTTCCAATCACATTCATTTTTGTTTAAATTTAGGAGACAAAGAACTTTATTCTTTATTTACATCCACAAGTATTTTGAAATTCTAACGTAGTTGTTTCAATTCGAAATATTAACAACGGTCGAAGAAAGTTTACAGTTGGTTTTTTTTTTAGGGAAACTTCAAAAATCGACTAAATTTATATTTTGAAATTCCATATTTCAAAATCAAATGTTTATTTTTTTTATAGGCTTACAACTTTGTATGATTGGGGATTCAAAGGTTCTTATTTGAGGGCTCGGAAAGCAGAACCGAACGAGCGCTTGAGCAGTAGGCAGAAGTGGGCATGACGCGCAGAAAACGCCACGAAAATTTTTTCGCGTTTTCTGCGTGTCATCCCCACTCTTGCCTACTGCTCGAGCGCTCGTTCTGTTATGCTTTCCGAGTCCTCAATTTCACTTTTAATTGAAAATATTTTTCTGACCTCTATCTTTTGTTTCTCTACCTGACCTTAAAAAGCAGTTATTTTTTAAATAACTGCTTTAAACAATAAATCCTGTATTAATTTGTATTTGTATTTTATTAATTATATTTGTATTTTATTAATATAAATTTGTATTTATTGTTAAGCAATAAATAAATCAACAATAAATAGAATAAATTTGTATTTATTGTTTAAGGATTTAAAAATAAAGGCTCACATAAAGAATTAAATTCTTTGAGGTTCCTAATGTGAGAAAATCAATCTGAATTTATCTTCGTGATTCATTTTATTCATGTAAAAAAACAATATGAAATTTTCATTTTTAATTAATTTAATAATCTCAAGTAAAGTTTTTATTTCTCAAAAATAAAAAATAAGTCTACATTTTTAACAAGCAGAACATTTCTCAAGTTCAAAATTTAATAGAATTTTCATGGCGCCTTACTTTCTACCAATTTATTTTCGTTAATCAAAGAGAAAGAAGAGAATTCGAAGTTGCTAGGTTATTTTTGTTATTATTTCTGTTGTACTCACAAATACTTCTTGTTCTCGTACACGTCCGAGAGACCGAGGACGTGAGGGTGGTCGATGAGTTTCATAATGGCAATCTCGCGTTCCACCTTCATTAAAACGGACTCCGAAAGTTTCTCGCGGTTAATGATCTTAATGGCCACCTTTTTTGCCACTACACAGTGGACCCCAAGCTTGACCAGACCTGAAACAAATAATGAAACATTTCATTCAGTTGCAGGAGTGAAACTCGAAAGACAAAAGGACTCATAAGTTACCCTTATTGGCCTTGTTAAATGGAACACTGCATCCAATCTCAAGGGATCTATAAACTTATTTAAAGATTCTGTATGCTGTTCTTTAAACAAACTAAGGAATATATTTAGTTGGTTTTTGGTTCCCCAATTTTTTTTATCATCTTTCAATTTGAAAATTTCCAAATTATCTGATTTTTCACCCTCCAACTTTGATCATTTCTCAATCTTCTAAGTTTCAATTTGTCAACTTCCTCAAATTTTCTTTTACAATATTTGACATGTTTATTGAGAGAGAAATACAAATATTACGCTGAAATTATGGTAAATAATAAATAATATATTGATGCATCAATGTCTGGTGTGTTTAATATTTTTATTTCGAAAAAAAAGTTATTTTTGAAATGTTTTTTAAAATAAAAACTGAAACGCACCAGACATTGATGCTTGAATATATTCTTTATTATTTTCGGAAATTTCAGCATGATACTTTAATTCCTCTTTTATTAAAATAAGTTTGAGCGCGCCTAGGGCTTGCGATTATATTTGCGACTCAGTAACATTTTATTGATTCGTTAGAAATTAAATCATGTTTAATTTTCTCAAAGCGCTC
>JBAGKK010035113.1:0-10791 GCA_037177015.1 Euceroptres primus | reverse complement strand
ATATATATATATAATACATCCTATTATACTATAATACTGCCGTCCAAAGTAAAAAGATACGTAAGTGACTTTTTGGTTTAGGGTTATTCTCTTAAACCTAGCAATGGAAAAGTCGACCTAAGCGACGTCACTTATGTATCTTTTTACTTTGGACGGCAGAATATACATCCTATTTTTATATCCCGAAATTTTTAGAATTTCAGTCATAACGCCAGAAGATAGGCAACCAGTGTAAAGTGCTAAAGTAATGCGAACCAGTGATAATTACTTGTGTAGTCAGACACACAATATAAGAAGACGAAGAAAATGAAAGTAAAAACATGCAAATGAGTTTGAGTCCATTATAGTAAATTAATAGCCAAACCCTTAATAAAAAGGGTAAGAGAAGAGTAAGAATAAACAAGAGTAAATGTAATAAACGAAGGGATCTAGTGTTCACAAAAATCATTAAGTAATAATTAAAAATCATCAAATAAAGTATGGATGAAATTTCTTAAAACAATCGTGCCTCGGTACCGATTCGCTTTGAACGTGCTTTTTTACAGTTTTGTGAAAGTACGTGCTACCTGATAGTTTTGCAAAGTACGTGCTTCCTTACAGTTTTGCGAGGTACGTGCTTCCTTACAGTATTGTCGAGGTCACTCCCTCTCACAAGATTGATCTACTATAAAAACCCTCGGACTTCTACCGATGGTCGTCTTTTGCTTTCAACCAGTTATTCTTTTAACAAGTATTTCGCGACCGTATCGCCTTGATTAGGACGTTAGTCCTATAGAGCATCTTGGATCGCGGTCCTTGTGTAATATATGAAGGAGATACCTTCGGCTAGGGTGAGTTCTACATCTTGGATCGCGGCCGTTATAACAAGTTATATTATCGGTGAACAAAGTCCCTTCGACTGAAATATTTTTAAAAGCAGTCACAACTACAGTCGCCATATAGTCGGTACTTGGCAGTGACAGTTCGGAGTTCTAATAACAAGAACTTCATATCATACAGCGAAATCGAACTACTATCGGCGAGAAAATTCGAGTCCTCGGGCTTTGACGTTAAAGAAGTGAAGAAAAAATGGTAGTTCAATAAATGAACGATTATTTTAAAGATCAATGAGCCTGAGACAAATATACCAAAAAAATTTTTGTGGCTTACAGATCCGAAAATCTGATATAAAACAAGGAAATTAACCAATTTTTAACGAAAGCCAGCTTTGGAGCATATTTTTTTATCGAAAAAATAATAGGAAAAATCTGAAAAAATTCATGATGGTACCCTAAGCATTTCTCAACGAATTGCTGTTGTCGAATTTTCAAAATATAACAAATTGTTTGTTTATTTGACATAAATATACAACTGTACTATCTTCAGTTCTAATCAAGATAATGAAGAGAATTAAATTTGAGGTGGTTAGTTGAACTATCTGTAATTATTTACAATTTGGAAAAATTATTTTTTTCTTCGTGCAAATTGCGATATTTAAAGAAAGTTTTTTATATTGAAAAGTAAGTGTAAGAAACCAGCGGGGTGCTTTTTTTCATAGGATCGTCCAGCCTTTCCTCAGCATGTGCTTCCAAACTTTTGCCACCGGGCTTTGTCCAGGTCCGTAACTCCTTAACTGTGACGCCCCTCGAACCTCACTTTACGTTTCTATTCATTACATGAAAGTATTGTGCAAAGTATGATGACATTATTGTTATTAAAAACTGTTATTTTCACTATTGTGTGCTCAGGGGTAACGTATTCTAAGTTTTATTCATAATAATAAATCTCGAATTCATCTTCCTCAATTTTGTAGCTTAGGAAGATTCCATGGGATCTTCCAGGTGGAAAAATGATATATAATGTATTGATAGTTTTATAGACTGAAAATTATGTATATTATAATATTATCCTATATATATTATTGTCCCCTTATTGTCCGGATACAATAAGGGAACGAGCGCTCGAAAATGCGAAAAATTATTGTCTAAACGTGTCGTGATATGCAAATTTTAAAATTCAAACAATTAAATGTTTTAAAATATGGACTCACAGAGAATGACAAGGTGGAACTTTTTTCAATTCATAGCTTTTTCCCCCGGTGAATATTTTTTATAATAAAATTGAAAAAGCGAAAAAAATGTTGCCAAATTCAATTATTTTTCAAAACATAAATCATCATACCTCAGCCAAATGTTATTAAAACGGTTTGAAATTTTGTATACACACGGAGTATACTGCAGCAATACCTAAAAAATGAAGAAAAAATTTCAACTGCCTGTTGTTTAATAGTAATTAATTGCGAATTGAGACCGGTCGGTAACCGGTTTTTGTAGTTTTACCGAAAAAAAGTATGGAAGCAACTTCAAAGTAGAAAAATGCATCGTTGTTGTAATACATCGTATTACGACATAATATGCATCACAACTTAATATGTATTACATTATAATTAAATATGCATCATATTATGATAGGGGGTGATGGCGCTGGCCCCTGATGCCGCGCAGAGCGCTGCGTTGAGTCTATGTGCCCCAGCCCGTAGAGACTGCGGTAGGCTGCGGGCCGAACGATTTTTGTCTTGCGCACGACTCATCAAATTAAGTCCTATCTCGGAAGCCAATATAGATTTTTAATTGCTCTTAGTCGCACTTTAAAGCTGAGATTTCAGAATTTAATTTAGCGAAGTTTCAAATTTTTCCTATTGCGAGTACTTTTCTGAAAAATGCAGCGAGTTGAAGTAAAAGGATGAAAATTTGCTAAAAACGGAAATTACGTCGGTCTTTCTCACATGCTCTCTTCGCCTTTTTTTGTCGAAAATACTGCAAATAGGGCTTATTAGGCGTGGAATTTAATAAGCTTTCCGATGTTTACATAAACAAATGTGCAATTTATTGATTTTTCTGTCAGATTTTTTCTTTTCTCACCAAAATTTATTTTAATTTTTCTAAAAGTAATTGCTTAGTAAAAAGCTTTGCTGCTAGCAATAAACAATTTTCATCTTTAATAACGAATTTTATAAACTGATTCCCATTTTAGACATAATAAAAAATGCCTATTTCTTCAGTTTTTTGCAACAAATATTTTTTGTTTTTCTCGAACTCTAATAGAAATTAAGTTCACGGAGATATTTAATTAAGAAAATAAATGATCAATTAACAACTACGATTATTGTAAATAATTTTATAAATTCATAAAAAATGTACAAATAAAAAAATATAATTTTATGAATAAAACATAAAGAATTACGGGCTGCAAATAATTATCAACAGTAAATTCCCAGTTTGAATCACTGCGCGTCCGTGCGTCACGTTTTTCGTGGAAATGCCCAACTAAGTTTTAATATTATGAATTTTTCTAAAATACATATCTTTTAAGTTAATTTCTCAGTTGAACTACTAGAAAATTCCCTACTATAAATTCTATAAAATAATCTAATTTTCGATTTTTCAGCAGGGCTTTCAAATAATAAAGTTCTAAATTCGGATTCTAAAAAGTGAAGCCAAATAACGACCAAAAAAGGCCTGAAATGCAACAAAATGCTGCCAACTTGCCACAAAGCTAAAAAAATTGGGACTAAAAAATGCTATCGAATACAACTTTTGTTCCACGCAAATTTTGTTCAGGTTATTGCAAAAAAAATTAAAAACTACAAAAAAAAGTGATTCTTTGTCTAAAATCGAAAACGCCGCAAAACTATAACAGATTCACAAGAATGGAAAAGCAAAAAGTTGTAGAGAATTAAATTTCCTATAAAAAAGTTCGGAAGGGCATATGCCTATCATCAATAGGATTGTTTTTGGAGGGTTCGGTAATAGGTATACACAAAAAATGTATTCCCTCGGCGTATAATTGATGATTGTTTATAAACTTGAAACTCAAAAGTAACAGCGATTTGTGGACGTGTGGTCCATAAAATTCTCTTTCATTTCGCTCTCTTGGCATTCTGTCGTTAGTGCAACCATTCGTCCGTGGGACGCTAATAAACAAATGGAAAACCATTAACAGCCCAAAGAAGCATGAAAATTGTTCGATGCATAAAAAAGGAGAAATTCAGGCCCATATCGACAAAAAGTGTAAACAAATTTTTTGATTTTTTATTTAATTTTTTCAATTAAAAAATACAAAAGTTAACTTTTTTTGAAAATTTTGTTATTCTTCAGCTAGGTTTTTTTCTCAAGAAGACTATTTTCCCCAACAATACATCTTAATAAATAATGCGTTTTGCAATAAAAAAAATTGTTTAAAAAAACTTCTTTCAAAATCAGTTTTATTCTCATCACATGTCTTATTTTGTTACGTTCATAACAATTCCGCCATTTTGAAAAAAATATTTTTTCTAATCATAATTTTAGTTTCTTGACAATTCTCCAATTTCGCTCCGTCACACGCACGTGTGTTAGAGGCACTGAGAGAGCGAGAGAAAGCATGATTCTACCACCATATAGAATTATTATTAATGATACACTCTGCGTGAAATGACAAGACACCAAATAATTCTTATGCCTACCGTGATCATGATCAGTAGTTTATTAAGTGCATTCACAAATACATATCCTAATTACTTTGTACAGCTGGATTATGGGCCCAGGTCGAATTTTCCAGGGCAATGCCTATTTTTCATTAAGGTGGGTCGAAAAAAAGAATGTTAGAATTCGTTATTCTGAGTTTTGGAAAAATCGGTAATATTAATTTCTTTCCATAATCTACATAATATGCCCAATTTTTAAAAATCTTGTTGAATTTTATTATTTTGAGTTTTTCTAGAAGAAAATCTCATTTTTATATACTTCAAAAAACTAATGACTTGATACAAAATTTTGTTTATTTCCAAGTTTTTTTAATGCTAAAGTCTTCTCAATTTTTTAATGCTAAAGTCTTCTCAATTTTTTTTGAGGTTTACAAAAATTAAATTTTCTCCTAGAAAAACTAAAACGGTGTTTACTGACTCAAATTGGGAATCTTGGCCAGGAAACTTGGTGTGATAATTTGTGAAGGTGTTTCCAGTTCTCGTTTCGGGACTTTCAACCAAATGAGTCGCGCCGGCCTTCCGACCGGCGCCAGGTCAGAATTCCTCGGAATTCAAACAACAATATCAGGCTACCCTATTCAATAATGGCGGAAGACCGCTCCATTCAACATAATGCGTAGCCACTCTACTGATTAACAAAAATAGGATTCACAAAAGGAATAGGCGGAGGGTCCGCTTAAACCTAGCTAACAAATGGAAATCGGTTTTACAAAGCGAGGCCGCTTACGGAGCGTCAAAAACTAGCCTAGGGAAAATCAAGCCGTAAAAATAAGTTACTCGAAAAGGGATATATAAAATATAAATTTACTTGAATTCCTCATGAATTCGTACTCAAAACTTTAACCTGGGAAGTAATAATCGTCCGCTCACTACGGAGAGGGCATGTGGAGCTGGTCGATATAAAATGGCGTCCCCTAACGCTTCGACCAGACCAAATTTACTTTACCAGACTTTATTACGAAGAACGAGCCGCTTACCAAAAGAACACCGCTCGATCACCGGGTCGATCCTTACCACAAAATTAATCCGCTCCTTTAACTCCTCGAGAAGACGTAACATAGCTTCCGCTCCGTGGAACTCAAATTTTTCGGTACGAAAAAAGAACGGAACTTCAACACATGTATTCACTAATCAAAGGCTCGAAAAGGAATGAGGAAGAAAGAGGACGACCTAGGCCTCACGATCGTGAGCCGACGTACACCGTCGCTCTCCACTTATTTTGGCGCAAAACCACGATTACAGAATCTTGGCTCTCTCTACCTTCCCAGAGGCTTCGCAATTCCCAGGACGAACATTGTCTCTCAGTTATACAAAAAAAATTGATAAATAAAAAATATTGTATAGAAGATTTCTGAATTATCAGTTGAGTAGGTAACGAGATTATCATCAGAAGAGACTTTTTATGGGTTGTGCAACAGATCTCAAAGGTATCACTCAATATTAACCCATCAAATCAAAGAATTTTTAACGTCCTTTCAAACCACATGGAGTTTTAATATTTGAAATAAGTTTATTCTGTGAAAAAAGACCCTCATTCGCTCCGCTGAGAGTCGAACCCAGGTCTCCCGATTGCCGGTCGGTTGCTCTGACTGCTAAGCTACTAGAGAGATCGAGAATTGATCCTTTTTCACAGTATGCGCAATGCATGCTAGATGTTCTTGTATTTCCAGTTCAATGTATAGAAGATTTCTGAATTATCATTTGGGTAGGTAATGAGATTATCATCAGAAGAGATTTTTCAAGGGTTGTGAAACAGATCTCAAAAAAAGGATCAATTCTCGATCTCTCTAGTAGCTTAGGGGGCATCCAGAAATCACGTGATGTTTTTTTCTGTAGTTTGGTATACACGCATCTTCCTCAGTTCAGTGGAGTAGAGAGAGGCACGAGCATGCCAAACCATAGCAAAAATTATCACGTCATTTATGGACGCTCCCTTAGTGGTCAAAGCAACCGACTGTCAATCTCGAGACCTGGGTTCTACTCACAGCGGAGCGAATGAGGATCTTTTTTCACAGAATAAAATTATTTCAAATATTAAAACTCCATGTGGTCTGAAAAGACGTTAAAAATATTGAGTGATACGGTTGAGATCTTTTTCACAACCCATGAAAAGTCTCTTCTGATGATAATCTCGTTACCTATGCAAATGATAATTCAGAAATCTTCTATACATTGAACTCGAATTACAAGAACATCTAACATGTATTGCGCATACTGTGAAAAAGGATCAATTCTCAATCTCTCTAGTAGCTTAGTGGTCAGAGCAACCGACCGGCAATCAGGAGACCTGGGTTCGACTTCCAGCGGGGCGAATGAGGATCTTTTTTCACAGAATAAAATTATTTCAAAAAATAAAATAAAATTAAATAAAAACTATTAGTTTAATATCAGATTAAACTTGATTTGCCCTCGGAAGTCTGATCGTTTTTATCTGAAAACTCTATCTTGATTCTAAAACGAATCCCTATCCTTAACTTTTTATCTTTTTAAAGTTAAAGTTGCTTCTTAACAAGCCTTTTTCGCCTTACTGGGGTCGACTTTCAATAAAAACTGTTCAATTAAACCTTTAATTTCAGGATTAATTTCAATCTGATTTTTTTCCCATCCCTGTCTTAGAAAAGCAATCAATAAATCAAATGATACGAGAAGTTTATGGATCAGATTTTCGTTCGTCGCTAGTTGAGAACATTTTCAAGTATTAAATTCTCGACTGCGTTTGAAGTGTTTGAAAGTGTCCAAAATTTGCAAGCGTAGAAGCTAGTAGAAACAGAAGTGAACCTATAGGGACCTTTTTGCCACGTACAAATCACAGTCGCCTGTTATTTAATAAAGAGTCCAAAACCAGCGAGGATGAACCATCTAACTGTAACAGCGTTCACAGCAGTAAACTTAAATATAGTGAAAAGCTTAAAGGAAACTCTATGGATACGTCTAATGATAACCAAGATATGTCTATTGGTGATCTGCTCCAAGGACTCTCAGTAATGTTAGGAGATATTAATGTAAGTAAAATTATTCATACTGTCAAATCAACGATAAGTAAGATTCAAACAGCCAGTAATAATTTTGAAAAATTAATTTACATTATCGAAGAAGTAATAGAGGTTTTTGCAAAATGAATAATAGTAAAAGCGAAATTAACCTGCTCACGTGGAATCCAAATTCAATTAAATTCAAAATTCATGAATTAAAGATTTCTGTTAAAAAACTAAATCTTGATGTTATTGGAGTTTCTGAAACTAGAATTGATAATAAGTACAAGTTAAATGTGCCAGGTTATTCTGTATATAGGGCTGATAGAAACTCTGCTGGAAGAGGTGTAGCACTAATAATAAGTAATAAAATAAGATACTCCGAAATCGAAATTCCTAAATTAACTAATATTGAACCTGTAGGTGCGGAAATTCAAACTAATCAAAGTAAATTTATAGTGGTACAAGCCTATGTTCCTCCGAAAAACAAAATATGTGGAAGTGACCTAAGCAAATTATTCCATTTACATTCCAAGGTTATAATAATAGGCGATTTTAATGCCAGAAACACTCAATGGAATTGCTTTTCTAATAATTTTAATGGTAATTAGTTAGCTAAAAATTGTCTCAAATTAGAAATTGCTATTGTGGCGCCTGATCTCCCCACCCACTTTTCCAAAGTAGGTCGACCTAGTGTATTAGACCTATTTCTCTTAAAAAATATAAAAAATTATGATAGGCCGTTATCTTTACAAATCTTAAATTTAGACCACAACCCAGTCCTCATAAAATTATTATCTAAACTCATTGACATGACTGCCCAAAAAATGTATGATTATAAAAATGCTGATTGGACAGGTTTCAAAAAACAAATTGATTCCAACATTAACCTGCATTTCACAATTGTTTAAAAATAAGAAATCAATGAAAAAGTTATAGAGCTCACTAAAATAATCAGTACATACCTAGTTATAGAGCTCACTAAAATAATCAGTACATACCTACAAAGAATGAAAATTTTTCCAACCCACCCTTCCCACCCACTATCCAGTTATTCAAACAATTAAAAAACAAATAGAAGAGAAATTACCAACTCAGTAAAAGCTATCAAAATAAAATAAGTTTAGTAATAATGCAAAAAGTTGTAGATAATATGATACAAAATTTTAATAATCAGACAAGAAATAACATTCTTAAAAAATGTAAATCATACGATGGCTCCCTTTGGAAACTGACAAAGGTTTTTACTAAAAAGAAAATAGAAATACCTCCTCTGGATATAAATAATGTATTCAAATATAGACAAAAAGATAAAGTTGATGCATTAGCTAAACATTTCTCCTCAATGAATAAGCTGTGTGATAATCTGTGGAGCAAGCACCATAATAGGAAATTACGGACAACAGTAAATCGTTATATAATGAATACCAAAATCAATGTGGATGAAATAGAAATTATATCACCTAAAGAAATTAAGAAATTAATTATGTCACTCAAAAAGAATAAGTCTCCTGGCATTGATGGAATTATGGGACATATTCTTAAAAATCTAACTCGCAAAGCGATGACCATACTAACAGAAATAATAAATGGAATCTTTTCCTTTGGTTACTTCCCTGCTGTTTGGAAAATAGCTAAAACTATACCCATACCGAAACCGAGTAAAAAGCAGACCTTAGTAGCTATATACCTATAAGTCTGCCCCCTCTCCCCATCTAAGCAAAGACGCTGAGAAAGTTATTAAAATTAGAATACTCAATATCATAAGGAGCAGAAATCTTATTATGAACGAACAATTTGGATTTCGTAAAGGTCGCAGTACTGTGGATCAATTAGTGAGATAAACCAATCACATCACTTTTAATCAGAATAAGCATACTGGTTTAAGTAGGCTTTTGATACTTTCTGGCATAATGGCTTAATGTATAAATTAATACAGTATAATTTTACACCTTATCTTGTATTCTTCATAAATTCATTTATTAGAAATAGACAAATCTATGTAGAATACAAAAACACCAAATCCGAAATTCAACTAGTTAAAGCAGGTGTACACCAAGGATCAGTCCTTGGGCCGCAATTATATATTTTAAATATAAATGATGTACCGAGAAGCAATCAGGTGCATATAAGCCTCTTTGCTGATGATAAAGGATTGTTTACATCATCGCACCGAATTGATAATATTACCAATTGTTGCTAATATTGTAGGAAATTAAACATAAATCTATTTTGTGATAGAAAAGATGCTTATTTTCTTCGATGTAGTTAAACAAACTCACTTTAACAACAATGTTCGTGAGAGCATTTGTTTAAATAATTAGTTGTTAAATATATTAATTATTACTTAATGCCTTAATCTTTGACGGGTTGAAATATATCTAGCGAGAAGCAAACAAAGTAATTGTAGCGAAAAAATCACTTATATTTACGGAAAACTAATAGAGATTGAAATTTGTTTGTAACTTTGTTAGTAACAATTATAAATTGTTTTTGGCTCGTATTCTTAAGAAAATATCGACATAAAGCTATTTGCAACAAAATTAATTGAAAAGCTGAATTTTAAATATCGAGAACGTTTATTTAAACACTGGTTTATATTATTTATTATAAATAACAAATAATTGTTTTTATAATGTTTTGTCATCGATAATTAATTTTTCCAGTAATTCATTTTAGTTTGAACAAAAGAACAGCCTTGGGTTAGTGTAAAAATAACAAAATCGAAAATTTGATAATTTAATTGTTTATAACAATAGTGATTGTTAATGTTTCGCACTTTTTTGTTATTATCTATCATTGTTAGGGGAAATCAGATCAATTACCGTTCAGAAGTTAACATTTTCTACTATTAAGAAACATAGTCAAATAATTCTTTATAAAAAATATATATATATTTCGTCACATATATGTGACGTTCCGCGAGGAAAGGGACCTTAGGGTTAAAAAATCGATTTTTATTTTTTTGATGCTATCGATATTTTTTGAATCACTCTTTCATATTAAAAAGGAATTAAATTTCTATCTGCAAAATTGGAATTGTTATTAAACTGCAAAGTGAGGCGTGAGTCGCCTGTTTCGACGCTTGCAGATGACCCGAGAAATCTAGCCCCTCCACTTTCCACAACTTTCCATTCTGTGGCCGTGTGACTCGAGAGCTTCGGGCACCTTCGGCTGTATCTCGCTTCGCATTTCGCGCTTAACTCAGCTTCACTCTTTCTAAGATCGTTCATACTACACAGGCATGTTTAAAGACACACATTGAAAGAGTCACTTTTACTTATTTTGGAAAATAAAATGGTCATAAATGGGGAC
>JBAGKK010035102.1:0-10791 GCA_037177015.1 Euceroptres primus | reverse complement strand
TATACATATACACACTGCTTTCTTTCGTACAAAAGACATTTATTATCAAAAAGCTTTGTCGGTTTTGAACACAAGTAATACTATTAAGTAACCAATAAAGTAATATAAAAAATATTTATATTTAATGTTCTAGGTACTACAGTAAATATTTTAACTTGCAATTCACAGTTGTCACTTTAATGGTAATATCACTTTTTAAAAACATTTTTAATGCTTTCTTTTCATTTTAAATTCCTTACAGTAAAATCTTAAAACTTGAACCAGCCTACAATAGAAAAAAAACTGCTACTCGCTATAAAATTTATTCAACACTAGATCGCGCTGACAAACAGCTGTTTCCATATAAAAGCCTGTTTTATTTTTGATGTTTAGTTACTTGTAGCTTGAAAAAATCTTACATGAGAAATGTTTTCGACCACGATCCCCCCCCCCCCTCCCAAAGGAGTTTACGTAATTTATGTACGGCCCCTAACTTTCGTCTGACAATCGGAATCGATTGATGCAAATACCAAAATACTTCCTACAGTGTCCTCTTTGAATTTAAAAAAAATTTGAGTACACTTCATAAACTCACTCGAAATGTAGAAAAATGTTGAGCACGCCAACGACTTATGCTACGAGGTTTAACACTTAACGCACATGCTCGACGCATGAATCTTGCCCACTCGAAGTCCCAGTTACTCGATGTAGAGTTGGTATGCTCGAATTGCTTTTATTTCGGGTTTCTTAGTTAGAATTTCAGGCAATGTAAAGTAAAGAAAGTTAAAAAGTATGTTCGTATATTTTTAAAATCGAAGAATAAAACATTTCGAGCACAACGATGTCGGTACTTGCATCGTATCGTGTAACATGACCTTGTGGGGAGGAGTCCCGTGGCCATGCAGGCGCGCGCACCACAGTCCTGATACCGCGAGCATTTCAAAGAACCGTCGAGCGGTCAACATTCTTTTAAATTTTGAGTGAGTTTATGAAAAGCACGCAAATTTTTTTGTTTAATTTCCAAGAGGACAAAATAAGAAGTATTTTCGTCTTTGTACCAATGGATTTCGACTGGTCGGACGAAAGTTTTGTTAAATTGTTTACATAACTTTGTTAATTTCAGAAGTATGTTTAAAACACTCCTAATTCATTAGATTCGTCTCAGTTTCCTAATTTAAAAAAGAATTATGACTACTGTTACGTACAATTTAGCGAAACTCGAATTTAGAATAATTTGTCGAAACAATTTATTTTAACTCATTCTCACAGCATCGATAGAACTTGATTTAGGAAACGTAAAACTTGCTGACAATTACAGCAAGCTCATCATTTCTAGGTGCCCTGCAATAAGCTACAGCTGCTCGAGAAGAGTGAATAAAATTCTTATGCAGAACCAAGTTAAATAATTTAATTTAGGAATCGTAAAAGCGATCCATCATTCTTACTTTTCCATTTTCAGGAACTTTATCCTTTATAGGTTACACGTCAATTTAAGTTCTCTAAAATTAACTTCATAAAGTTAATGCACAGGAGGGTTGTAATAGGTTACAATGAGAAGAAACATTGTAAGAACGAGAGAATGCAGGAGAGCGCGAAGAATCGTAACGAGAGCGAATGTAGAGAGCGAACTAGGTTGACACAGGTTGGAGAGAGGAGGAGAGGGAAGAGAGAGAGCGCGCGCGAGCGAGAGAGATAGCGTGAGAGAGGGGGGGGGAGAATCATCGTGAGAGCGAAGTCGAGAGAAAATCGACTGCTATAGTTCATCCTTTCGGCCATCGTTTCGTCCTTTTCGTACTCATAAGCACGCCACTTGAATATTCTTATTGCCTCACCGCGTCAATTACTTAACACGCATGATTCCGTGTGATGATTAGCATGCACATCATCGCGCTTCTCGGCGATGCAACTTGAGGTCAATGCTACTCTTCCCTTTCCCCTCAAGCTATTCCTACAGACTCCGCGGCCATCGCTGTTTCTACTGCAGCTGATTCTCGACAACAACAAAACCACGTGCCACGTTGGTTTCTTCCCAGCGCTTACAAATTTAGAACTTTATTTGTTATTATTAAATAATAGTTAACAAATTCAAATACTACTATTTCTGATAACGGATTTAAAACTAAAACACCTTTTAATAACTCTAAGGTAGTTTTAGTGATTATAATTAAGTTGGAACTATTGGCCAACACAAGTTCGACAACCCTAAAAGAATTTGATGAGCATATTTTCAGTTTCGCAAGTGGAATTAGGAAAGAGAATCATGCAATTTTTTGTTGGTTAAAAATCGCATGTAGTAACTGTCATGGCAATTCCCGCCGAATCCATCATCTCCTACTTCTATCACTCAAGTTAAGTTAACGGGACTTCTGAATGAGTACGGAACTCTAAAAGAAGGTTGACATATCTTGCCCGTCCCAGTTTCGGAACATGTCTTTGCTAAAAAATTGAAGCTTGCAGTTAAGTTTCGTCAGTGGACCAGGATTTCTGGGCAATTCCCATAGGAAGAGCATAAAATTAAAATTCTGTACTGAGGAAATTTTTGTGTTCAGTGTTTGTTTTAGGAGTGATTGGGCACTAATTTAATCTGCCTTGATTCTTGGTTCGCCTTGTATCAAAGGTTAAATTATTGGCAAGGAAATTGCAACCTAGTCTCTTCTCCGAGTTATAATCGAGGCTCAGCAGGCCCGTTGGCTGTGGTGTCAACGGATCATCCCTAACATAACCCGTCAGTTTAAGTATGAGAACGACGAAACGTGTACGTGAATTTGTGATGAACACACAGAGACTAGAATCAAGAAATTTCGTGGCGACAAAATTTTGAACAAGCCCATCTGGAATAGGATGACTTGAAGGACAACTCTCCTCTTTCGCCTCCAACTTCCGGCCGGTAGTTAAGGTATCAATAAGGCAACTTAGGGTAAGTAACACAAGAGCATTTATCGTTCCCATTTATAATCTTCCATGCATTTTAACAGGTTTTAAGACTGCGGGTAAATTCAGAATATTGTAAAATTGCTAATTCCATATTTCAATAAACTCCGATTGAATTAGGATTCTTGAGCCTAAACCTTTTCGTTTCCTTGAATATAAACCTACTTACCTCTTTTTAAAAGTAATTAATAGAGACGAAAACTTCGACTAGGCAGCACTTCAGTAGAAACAGACAGGTAACGATCCCGCATACTTAAACGAGTTCCGACGCAACTAGGCAGCTTAGTAGCCTCCGCGACGAACCAAATTATTTTTAAATTATTTACCCCAGTCCCCCTGATTGGAACACAAACACACAAAGTTTAGTTTTCTTTAATTAATATTATAGGTATTTTTATGTTCAATACCTTAGAAGCAAGCTATTTTCACAAAAATGTGAGACCCACTCTACCTTGAAAAAACAGGTAAAAAATTGTCAACTTTGACAACTCGTATCTCGTGACTTAATAGACCTAGAGCATTGGATTTTTTTAATACTGAAAATTATGTCTATTTTCATTGATCTATAGATCACTTTTGCGTAGAAATAACTGATTTTGAGGTGTAGATGAAAAACTGAAAAGTATATATTTTTTAGTTAAACATGCGAGAAAATACGAGTACTTTGGAAGGCCGTAACTTGGAAACTGTTGAAGCTAGAACATTCGATTTTTTTTTAAGTTTCGTAGAATTTCATCCACTTTCGTTTGGCAGGGATACTTTTGACCTAGGAAGCACAGGAAATCAGCAACCCACATAAGTGTAATTTTTGCACCTTTTTCAAACACATTTTTTGGGACGCGGTACGAATTGATTGTAGAGCCGAAATCCCGAAAACCCAACATGGCCATTTTGTATACCACTACTAATTATATTGACGTTTTAAGTTAAAAACGTCCAGAATCAAAGTAATTTAGATCCTTCATATGCCATATAAAAATATTTCCGGAAATCGTGGCATATGCATGATGTCCATTTAATGTGTGTAGAAAATTCTTTTAGATGTTTAGAACTGATTTTCAAATTCCTTTTGTTTTTCAGCCACAAGACGAATTTGGAGTCAAATTAAACTTCCAATTGCTTCCAAAAACAAATACAGAGGCACAGCTCTCTATTATAGTGTCAGATGTTACCTTTGCTCAGAAATTGCGAGGAACTCTAACTTACATGGTAGAAAGTTCGGTAGGAATGGTACAAGAAAAACTTGACTTTACTATGCATCTATCATGCAGTAGCTTTATGATTGGCCAACTTTCTCATAGAGATATTCTTACTGAGCTACTGAAAAGCGGACAGTTGACAGCGAAATTTAAAAAAGAGGTAGCACAACGTGAAGATTTCAGTGGCGTGTTAAATACAATCTGTCAGAGGAGTCATGTCACTCTTGTAGAGCAGATTAATGACACGGCTTCCCTGTACGGTCATTCTCTCCAAGGACACCACGTGTGCCTTTTATTAAAACAAAACGTAAGTTAGAAATTATTTTTTTACATCCTCTAACAACAATTTTTATAAGTCCAAACCTCTAATTTATCCGGCACTGAAAAGCACGTATTTAATTTTGAGGTTTGCGTTTATACAACACTTACGAAATAGATGGGGTCTGTCGATCTCCCGAAGTCGGTAGAATTATATGAGATGTCGGTTTTTTTTTACAAGACAATGATTTTGACTGAAAACAATTATTTTTTGAGGTCCAGAAATTCAATCGAAGCAGACGAAAAAATTTGAGAGAGACAGTGATAGCTAACAAGTCTCAATAAAATACACTTGTAAACTATTTTTCACGCACAACA
Organism: Euceroptres primus; assembly: GCA_037177015.1. NCBI lineage: Eukaryota > Metazoa > Arthropoda > Insecta > Hymenoptera > Figitidae > Euceroptres > Euceroptres primus. The sequence continues at coordinate 6,046 of JBAGKK010035102.1, read as the reverse complement.
CCGACACTTTTGAAGCTTCAGAAGTTTCATCTAGCATTTTTAGGACTCTGTTTCTTTATTATAAGAACAATAACTATATGATTTATTTCGCCATACGGTGTCTATTTCCGAAATCGCTGAAGAAATCAGTGTAGGAAATTGACAGCTGGGCATCTTATTTCCATCCGTCGCGACATCAAAGCCGGCGGATCGAATGTAAGCTTAGCAGCTTACCATTGAACGAAGGTAATTTTATCGATCGATAAGTATTTTCAGTTTTAGTTTTTCACTTAGGAAGTAAGAATTGGAATGAAAATAGTCCTTTTTTTGGATAAGCAAATTTTGAAATGATTGTTGTAAATATAATTAGTATTTCAAGGAATGATATAGAAATTTACTGCAAAAGTTGACAAATTAAAAAAAAATTACCCACACCTAGTAAGCTGCTTTGGACCTAGAAATAAGGTCCATGTAAGCTGCTAAGCTTCCATTCCATCCGCCGGTGCTGATGTCGCGATGGATGAAAACAAGATGCCCAGCCGTTAATTTCATACACTGATTTCCTCAGCGATTTTGGAAATAGACGCCATTTGCCGAAATAAATCATCAAGTTATTGTTCTTATAATAAAAAACAGAGTCCTAAAAATACTAGATGAAGCTTCTGATGCTTCAACAGTGTCGGTGTTGTGCGTGAAAAATATTTTTCTGTTTTTCGTCTGATTCAACTAAATTTCTGGGCTTCAGAAAATAATTTTTTTCAGTCAAAATCGTTATCCTATTAAAAAAACGGACATCTCACATAATCCTACTTGGTAAGTGGGGTCTATACGCAAACCTTAAAATTAAATACGTGCCTTTCAGTGTCGGGTGAAATGGGGGTTTGGGCTTAAAAAAATTTCGGAGTCATTTGGCCATTTTAAAAGTTATTTGTTCATCACCCTTAATTTTTAAAACTTCCGTTAAAAATAAGCTTATTATGTAATGTGACCTTTTTTTCTATTGTGTGGTTGAAAAGAAATAAATTATTAAAAACTACGTGTGCCTGAAAACGCTTGATTAAATTGGAAGCTCAAAAATCAATTCGATAAGTGATACCACAAAGAGCTTTTTGGGCTAAATGTGCACTAACGACATAAATTGAGTGCATGCTTACCGATAAAGCATTTTAAAATCGTGCTACAAAATCTACAGAAAGCTTATGAAGATGTCTGTTGAATAAGGTCTATTCTCGATTGCGGCTCATAATCTCATGTCAGATAATCTGAAAAATGTCATTGCATCGAAACTAAACAACAATTTTGACAACTCTACAAACAAAAAGTAGAACGATCATTTGAGAAGAGAACATTAAACCCTTCTTGCGACCTATTTTCAGAATTAAATTTCACTAAATTATTTTAAATTCGCTGATATTTTCTTCCGTTTACAAAAATCGTTTTTAAAATAGTGTTGATGAGATTTAACTAAAAATTAAAAGTACTTTAACCAGTCAAAAATTATACTATCACTTAAGAATAGCATTTTCGTTCGGTACTATTATACTTTTATTCGAATATTGTCTTAATGGGATAATTTTCTTTACATTTAAAAAATGTTTACATTTTAATGTCCCATTGAGCCCACGTCAAATTTTAACATTTTTTAAATAAGAAATGATATATTGGAAATAATAAAGTATTACAGAAATCCAGCCTAAGGTAAATGGGAGAGTAGACAGCCACTTAAGGATACGGTCACTAAAAATGTTTTGTTAAAATGAATTATAGAGTTTTTGAATCCTCTGAAGTAATTTCGACACATCCATTTCGTACTCTCCAAATCGCGTTTGTGGAGAGTATTGTTCCAAATCGCTTTGGCGCGGAGTACTGCTCCAAGCCCTATGTATAAGCATAGGATTTGCAGCACTACACCGCGCAAAAGCGACTTGGATTGATTATCACCGCAAACGCGTCTTGGAGCGATATGGAATAGAGGCGTCGATTTATAAGTTAGTGAATATTTTTTGGCTTAATATTTGCTTATATTTAACTCACCAAAAGCACTTCGTGTGCAAAAACATCACCAAGTCAGTACTTATTAATTGAATATTAATTTTTCATAATGATTAAACGTAATAAATTTGTGAAATAGACAAAAGGATCAGTTACAAGTACTTTTATTCAATAAAATCTTGTTTCAATTATAAAAATTAAATTTATGTATAAAACATTCGGAATAAATTGTATAAAATGTATGTTGCAATGAACGCAGGAATGCTTATAACTTTTTATTATTAAAAAATTTTTATTAAAACAAATATTTCCGCACTCTTGTCGGAATTCTATTCGCCATTGAATTTATTTATTTACTGCATAAAAAATATTCTAAAAACATTCTTTTTAAAAATAGAATTCCGCTTTACCCCTCCCCTCCTTTGACCCTACTCACTTTTACCCGCTCCCAACCTTTCTCAGCACATACAACGTTTTCCGGGTTTTCAATATTTTTCCCCTAATGGTATGTTTACCATCCCTTCCTTCTCCCCGTATTCCCCCTTCAACCCTTCATGTCACTCAAAAACAACCCTTAGCAATGGTTGCTATGGCATTGTTATACAACATTTTTCTGGTTCTCAATATTTGTCCTCCAATAGTGTATTTACCATTCCTCCCATCTATCCGAAGAAAGGGCCCTAAGCGTCCAAACGTAAATTTTAGAGGTGAAGCAAGAGAAGTGGCGATGAGCCGAAAGGACTCGACCGATATTTCTTTCTCTCTTTACCACGCATACTGAGTTAGGTTCAGCGTCCGTGAGTTCGATCGTTCCCCCCTCCCGTGCCAAACCGACTACTCACGAACTCTGAACCTCGCACACACACGGTAATCGTGAATGCATAGGTATTTGTATTTGTATTTTGTATATGTGCCATATCCTTAACAATCTGCTCCTAGTGGTCGAAGGATTTACCACTATTCGCGTTGCTAGTTCTTCGGTTCCCGTAGGGGATCCCGAGTACCTATGACCTGTGCCCGGTATTCCGGGCACCAGTATGCTTAATGTGTGTGTGTGTATTACTCGAAAACGACCAGAGATCAGCGAGCGATAGTCCCTTTGACATGGAACCTCTTCGCACGGAAATCGCTAACTCTTTTCTGAACCTTTCTTAGTCGACCAGTGATTCCCAAGCAACAGTCCTCTCGACATGGAGCCCTTCCCCTGGAGAACACTGGCCTCCTTTGACTGGACCTACAGTTTAAGGTGGGTTCCGAACCATCAGAGTCCCGGTTGAAGTATATGATGTGTAAGTAACGATAGAGAAGACTTGAACGTCCGTCGAAACGCCAATTTAACTAGTATATAGAATTTTTCTGACTTCACCAATTTAAAGAGCGAGTTTTAATTGATATAAAACGCTCATAATCAGAAAATCGGTTTTTGGACGCTTAGGGCCCTTTCTTCGGAGCGCGTCACATTTACTTTTTAGAATTGAAACAAGATTTTATATAATAATAGTATGACGTTCTTATACTTGGCCCTTTTTCCCATTTTACAAATTTTATTACATTTCATCATTATGATAAACTAATATTCAATTAATGAGTACTGACGTAGCGGTGTTTTTACACACGAAGTGTTTTTGAGATTGAGGTTGAGATTTCATTATTTTTTTTACAACATTTTATGTATCACTTTTTCATATTTAAAGCTGATAATTTTAAAATAGAAATCGACCTAACTTTTTTGAATCCTTTAGTATCAGTTTCTCCTTGAAAAGCGACATATGGGAATTATTTTTTAAGTGATACCACCTAAAAATCGAAAGTATTCAGATCATGTTCAAAGTTACACATATTGTAGTACTATTGGTCATGAAGTCATTGTATAAAGAAGGCCATAGAGCAACGAGTTGTCTAATGACAGTGGCCCAAATTTTCAGCTTTTTCTTTTAGAAGTGATCAGCATTCAATTTCTAAGGACGCTACTTTCTTATATTTTTCAATTTGTTTCTGCGTTCAATAATATATAAAGAAATTATTTGTTTAATTATTTTCAAAATAAATTCAACAGTCCGGAGACTGTTGTAACATATAAGTAACTTAGTGCCAAACGCATAGAAAATTAAATTAATATGAGCTAGACTGAGTAAGTGTTATTCTAATTGTTATTAAGTGCATTGTACTTAAGATTAAAATAGTGCGACCTAACTAATTTGCTAAGGCCATCAAGTTACAGACCTCAGATACGGATGATTGCAAATATTGGTAGAATAAATCAAGGGTATCGTCATTGTCTTTGTATAATTCATTAAAGACCCCACATAATTTAAAGATTGGAGAGTTTACAGCTGAAGTTGAAGTAGGGAAGTATAATTGCACTTTCTCCCTAGCATCATATTGATATACTGCAATTGGAATCTCTGATAAAAGATAGCTACTATCATTGTGTCCATTTAGAGTCTTAAATAAAAATGAAATCGTTGCGACTTTCAGCCTATTTTCTAAGGACCATTCATTAAATTTGTGGCAAAGCAGCTGATAATTATACCCTGGAGGGATGAAATCACCCCTTGTTTTGAACTTAAGAAACTGAAGAAATCTTTTTTGACATTTATCTATCATTTGAGAGAGATACTTAGCTCTAGGGTTCCAAATAATCCGTATTCCAACTTCGGCCTAATAAGTATATAGTATAGAGTCCTCATGGTAGCTTCCTTCGCAAACTTATGGCATAATCTAAACAAAACCCCCAGAGATCGATTGGCTTCATGAACCATATTATCAATATAAATATTTACTTTTAATGAAGCGCTTAAGTAAATATCCAGATCACATATAGTTATTACTCTTTCAATACCAATGTTATCTATCGTGTAATCAAATTCAATAATTTATTTTTTCCTCTAAATAGACATAACTTTACATTTCGCTGGATTAATATCCAAATTATCACTAGCACACCAGATTACAAAATTATTCACATCATGTTGTAGCTCGTAGCAGTCTTGTATACTATCTACAGATATATACATTTTTGCATCATCCGCAGAAAACAGACGTAGACATTTAATAACTTTATCCGCGTCGTTCATAACAACAATAAAGAGAAGCGGTCCAAGGTTCGAACTTTGGGGTACCCCAGAGGTGGGTGTGAATGAAAATGAGGAATAGCCATTATATCTAACCATTACTTTACGATCCGTTAAATAAGAGTGCATGAGATTCAAGATTTTATCCGGTATGCCTAATTCTTGTAGTTTAAGTAAGTTTTGCCATGATCGATACAGTCAAATGATTTAGATATATCTGTGTATATTACGTCAACCTGACTATGATTTATTAACATTTACATTAACAACTGTTTCCTTTAAATTTTCTCTGGCCCATTCATATAAATCACGAGCACTTAGAATCTGCTTATCTGCTGGACGTTGCAAGCTGGCTCTTGATGCAAGTCGCTTTAAATTTCCTTCGATTCCCATCGCATGGTCCTGTTCCATGCGCAGTTGGATGGAAAGTCCAGTCTGCTGGTGGCAGTTTTCTTCCTAGCTTGAGTTCAGGCAAAGCCAGTATTCCATGTTTTTAAAATAATTTGTTAGCTTTCCGGACTTGACGTTCCGTTGCACCAAATTCTTCCATTACCTTTTTACGACTCCAAGAATTAGGAGCAAGTGTGAGTAATGTCATTTTTTTCGTCACTATCAGTACTTACCTTAAATTTTTCTATAATTTGTTGAAGAGTTTCTAGACCTGCTATGTGATTATGAACTTTACAATCACTATATTCTATCGAAACCAATAAAAAGTCTGGATCATCGCTGATTTCTTTTTCTGCACTTTTGTCATCATCTTCACAGCCATAAACAACTTCTTCCACTTTAACAGATTCTTCTTCCATGCTGGGTTTATTCGGAGGCAAACTCAATTTATTAAATTTTTTCTACAAGGCTGGCAAATTTTAGCGTTGTTGGGCAATTGAGGAAATTTTAAGCTTTGACTTACCGACAAACGACTTAAGTCTGGTGTTTTCCAATGCTTTTCCTTGCCAAAAGGATTAGCACAAAAATTACCCCAAGGTATTTTCGTTGAC